>JBCFYV010000003.1:68681506-68733323 GCA_039000515.1 Timema cristinae | reverse complement strand
TAAATAAGATATTGTTTCAGTACAAACTTAGAATTTAATTTGTTTCACACGGTGATATCAAGAGTAATTGTTGAAAATCTGTCTAGGGTTTCCTGGAATTTAATGACAACTTTTTCTATTCATTAAAATAGTTGATTATATAATGTTGTAGCTCATGACAGATATGCAACAACTGTTTATATCCCATGTGAAACAAATTAAATTCTAAATTTGTACTGAAATAATATCTTATTTATATTGATAAAAAAATGTTTTGCTATAAAAACTGCATAAACACTGGTCTTTTCTCGCGTACCCTACATCCCCACCTTGAGAGGAAAAACAATTTAAGCGTCCACCATATTTATAAAGATAAGAGGATTGGGAAAATATGTACGTACATATATCCTTTGATATAGGTCTAAATAATGTCCCTGCCAATTTAAAAAAAAAATCCATTGTCTAACTTTTCAGCATAATTTTATAATTTTTATTAGAGGTTCTTACTACCCATCTGGGCTATACGCATACACTAACTACGTAGTTAATTAGGAATGCGAAAGATATAATTCTAGAGGAAAGGTACCCGCATTTTCTTGGATGTAGATTTGAAAACAATTTTAGGAAGCCCACTTCGTTAACCGAATGGTATAACGTGCTACTCTCGCAATAAACTAAACTGCCGATGACGGGGATTTCATGGTTCGTATCTTGGTCTGACGTACTGAGGGTGATTTTCCCAACAACAAAAAATTCCACTTTCCCTTCATGCAAATTCGGGTACACTTTATCTAAAAAAAAAATAGGAAACACCAAATTGAATAGACCCGACCAGGATTCGAACCTCGATCTCCCCGTCTTCAGCAGGCCAGTCTAACACGAGAGTGACGCCTTATACTGTTCGGCCACTGAAGTGGATAGTGTCAGTTATTAACGGGATACCCGCCTCTGTGGCGTAGTTGGCTAACGCGCTAGTCGTGTCGAGCTCGACTGCTGAGGACGGGGAGATCGAGGTTCGAATCTCGGTCGGGTGAACTGGGGGTGGTTTTTCCTAAATAATTTTCCACTCTCCCTCCACGCAAATGCGGGTTCACTTCCCCTAATTCAACCTTCCCAATTCCTAATCCATTAGCGTAATTAGTATTTAAAGCGTATAACCCGAACGGGTAGTAAGACGCGGTGCTAAATATTATTAATATTATTATTAACGGGATGGTGTTAGAAAAAAAGTTAAAACTTCCTAGTAATTGTTTTGATGAAACTATTCGCTAGCTTGTTTCGTCACCCGCAAGTCAACTCTATAATGTACAAACGTTCTCCCTAATCCCTAGGTTCGATTACCGGCAAGGTGTGCTTACCAGAATATATAATGTTATAACAGTGACGCGGGAAGAGTCACACACACACACACACAAGCTAGAAGGTTAGAGTTCAACCCGGGCTTCCCGGTCAAATAGGAACAACAGAACTCCCTTCTGCGTTCGATAAACACTACTCTTTGGGGACGGGCTGTTGAACATCAGTGCGTGGGTGAGGAAGGGAGTTTTCCGGTAAACAATAATACGACTGTGTTTGTAAAAGAGGTTATTCTGTTTATCGACTAAAGTCTAATCTAAACAAGTATTATCAAGGTTCGTTTAACTGGTGAAAATATTTATAAACGATACAATCTCGTGTACTCTTAAATACAATAAATTATTATTATATTGAGATCAATACCCGCCTCGGTGGCGTAGTTAACTAACGCGCTAGTCGTGTTTAGCTCGACTTCTGAGTACGGGGAGATCGAGGTTCGAATCTCGGTCGGGTGAACTGGTGGGGGGGTTCCTTAATGGTTTTCCACCCTACCTCCACGCAAATGCCGGTTCACTTCCTCTAATTAAACCTTCCCAATTCCTAATCCATTAACGTAATTGGTACTTAAAGCGTATAACCCGAACGGGTAGTAAGACGCGGTGCTAGATAATTATTATTATTATTTAATAATAGTTGAAAGTATTGGGACGAGGTAGATCCAAGCCTAATTTCCATTAAAATCCTGCTATTAGTGTTTAATATACAGGGGGAAAAAAAGATCAGATGAATTGTTTCAGCAACATCTCAACATCTAGTGTCCAAAGTCTTATTTATATACATACCTAATCACGCCATTCCCTTACTGGGTAGGCAATAA
The DNA here is from genome assembly GCA_039000515.1 of Timema cristinae. NCBI lineage: Eukaryota > Metazoa > Arthropoda > Insecta > Phasmatodea > Timematidae > Timema > Timema cristinae. The sequence goes on along the minus strand of JBCFYV010000003.1, from coordinate 68,731,171 downwards.
ACTATGCATCTAGCTAAAAAAACAACAACTAACTTAATCCATCTCCACGTGTAGCATTATCTACGATGGCTGCAAACAATTGTTCAACCGACCTATCCGTCGCTCCATTCGACCGACGTGATCCCCATGGCCCGCACCACACCGAACTTGTTTATGCTTTTCAAGATATGAATAGACTAAAATTGTGAGTGACGCTTGTCGAACTGGTGACCCTTGCCAGCAAGGCTTACAACTTCTTCCACCTTCCTATTTCGTGGAGAGTAATTTATAGGGATCTGGAATCGAAAGAAACGTAATGATCTCATTAAAAGTATCGGAAGAAAGATATCGATACCATGCTAGTACATAAAGATAAGTATCAATACGGTACTCATTAAAAATATCGGGAGAAAAATATCGATACCATGCTAGTATCGAAAGAAAAGTATATATATGGTACTCATTAAAAGTATCGGAAGAAAAATATCGATACCGTGCTAATATCAAAAGAAAAGTATCGATACGGTACTCATTAAAAGTATCGGAAGAAAAATATCAATACCGTGCTAGTATCGAAAGAAAAGTATCGATAACAGTAAGTATCGGTATCGAAATTTTAATCTGGAAAAATGTTTTTTTTATCTAGTTATCAATAATCTATTATTCGCTTCAGTATCCAAGTGGTCTAACGCGCTAATCTCGTGTTGGACTAGACTGCCAAAGACCGGGAAATAGGGGTTCGATCCCGGTCGGGTGCACTGAGGGTTGTTTTATCCTAAATGGTTTTCCACTCTCTCTCTCTCCCTCTACGATAATGTGGATGCATTTCATATAAATCAAGCCTTCCTCATCCCTAACCCATTAGTGTAATTAGTGCATTGGCATATAGTCTGAACAAGTAGTAAGACGTTGTGTTACAAAAAAAGCTCAACTCTTGCATCATCATTGTAATTTCATTTTTATTTTAAAACTGAAAATTATAATGGTCTTTAATAAATTAAAACGAATTTTAGAAGATGCTTTTTCGCTATCTAATATATTTTCTTAAGTATCACGTCTTACTGCCCATTCGGGTTATACGCTTATGTACTAATTACGTTAATGGATTAGAAATTGGGAAGAAGGTTGAATTTAGAGGAAGTCAACCCGCATTTTCGTGGAGGAAGAGTGGAAAACCATTTAAGAAAACTACCCTCAGTTCACCAAACTGAGATTTGAACCTCGATCTCCCCATCCTTGGAAGTCTAGCTCAACAAGAAACTACGTCACAAAGGCGGGTTCCAACTTCTTAAAAAAAAACTTTGGTAATTTACTTTTGGGAAGTTCCTTTTGTTAACTACGTTCTTCGTTTATGTACTCTATCAAGATAGATTATTAACAATTGACAAAACAATAGAAGAATGGACTATGCTTTATCTGCACATAAACGTTTCTGCTTCGTCTGCTTGAGGCACCCTTGAGTCGACTGATTTCATTGAGCTCTATAAAAGTTTGTGATGACTGTGCTCATTGATAAAGGGGTAGTATACTGGTCACTTCTCCCCTTCAACTGGTCAGGCATAAGGCTGTATTGATAAAGATGAAAGAACATCTATAAATTATGATGAGCTAAAAGAGATTGAATGACTAGAGTTGCAGAAAATGAGTGAGAATTGAGAAATAGTTTCATTTGTTTTTCCTCCACAGTCCACCCTGGTGAGAATTTAATCCCAGGATGAGTGAAGATAACTATATAGTTATTTCTTTCGATACCAGAGTGTGAGTACTGATATTAGTAAAAGTATCGGGAAAAAAAAATTATTGTCGAAAGTAAAATAACGATATTAGTAAAGTATTGATTCTCTTTTCACGTCCCTATTAATTTCATGTCCAATTAAGGATATTTTTTTTTTATTCTACACTCCCCATTAGTCCTACCCTATAATACGTGAGTGTGATGACGTGCTACTTTCTGTATATATTGAGGTAATTTATAAAGGAAAGATGTACTTAGTTCTGCATAGTTTTTAGGAGTAAGTCGTGCGTTGGTATATCGTTCTTTTTCTAAATGATCGTTATGGTATAAATATATTAGTATTTCTAAATTCCCCTTTTTTTAAATATTTATCTTAAAGCTCTAAATTGATCTTTCTGGTTCTCCGAAATGTCTCTCTCGTTTGACATAGGTGTATTTTTAAACATTTAAAATATGTATTTAAATTATAGCTTTTATTTATGGTGGTCTAGGGGTAAGGTGTCAGACTTCTGTGCGGGGGGTCCGGGGCTCAATCCTTGGTCCCGGCACAGATTTATCTGATTACCAAACCCTTCCTTCACCTCTGACAAGACATCTTGTGAATGTGTGGAATACTAGGCCTCCACCGTGGTTCGGATCCCACGTTAAACTGTAGGTCCTCCATTTCATCTCACAATCACCCTACCATCACACATTAGCGTAAGTGCGTACAACCCGAACGGTTAGTAAGACGCGGTGCTAATAATAATAATAATAACTGTTTGGATTATGTCTTTAGGGACGAGCGAGTATTTATTTGGCCCTACATTACTCATGTTATAGATAGAAGATAATTTTTGTTCTCCAAACTTTAAAGATTGCAATTGCTGGAACATTTAGATCCTTCTGTTCTTTAACTATTTCAAGGAGATCTAGGGTTCATTCTCATGCATTATTATTGACGGAAATATATAAAGAAGGTATTTTATATTATGATTGATTGTAAGTTGCCGATTAACCCATTTATATATTAACTAATACAACACAATAATTTATACAATTAATTAAGGATTTGCGCTATGTTAACAGTTTCTCTCGCGGACTAAACTATGGACGCACTATATTGTTTGTATCTAGCCTTGTTCGGGATGTAATTTGTGCTTCTGTTATAATCAAGTCGAATAAAATCGTATTGTGCCAATGAAATATTGAGTTTCATTATCGTCGTGGTGCACTATAAACTTCCCTATCCTTGACTACTCCCTTCGTTTCAACAATATCCATACACCGAGTCATACATGCTATTTTATTCTTAATACTCTTAATGTTTCTCTTTTTCACACATTCCTCTACAACATTTAGCCACGTCTTACATGGCCTGACTCTTTTGATCCACACATTCTACCTTCATATATTCGCTTCGTCACCGGATCCACATTCACTCTCTCAATATTCCCAAAACGACCGTGAGACACTTCTTTCACAGTGATTTATTGAATTACCTTTCAAACCACACTCTTTTTAGCACCCATTCATTACTGACTCCATCCATACGAGTTTTTCCACATACATTTCTTAGGTATCTCTTTCCAACCGCATTCACCTTGCCCTCGTGTTTCTCAAGACTCGAACCTCGACCTCCCCATCGGAAGTCTAGTCTAATACGAGAATAGCAGCTCAGATCATGCGGGTGAATATTTTATAAATTTCATACGTAATTTGAGGTATTTATTTCGAACTGACTGACTATATCAACCTTTAAAACTAATTTAAATCTAGAATTAACAACAACCAGCACCCCGGTCGTTAATTCAACACGCACGTTTCGCCAATGACAGATTTTTCAGCCCTGCCAGGAATCGAACCCGGGACCCTTAACTCACTAGAGAAACATGCTACCAACTGAGTTAAGGCGCGGAACTGTATGTTAACTTTAAAAAATGAAAACTATAAGGAATACAGAAATCAGCACATCTTCCTTTCCATCTTAATTTAATGAGACGTGAAATAATTAGAGGCCTTCCATTACGTCATCTGTTGGTGATAATAGCGGGAGAACGTTCCAATAGTAGAATGTTCCCTCAAGCAGATGTCTCGTCATTAGCTGTCACAAAGATGGCTTGTCGACTATTTACGGTGAAGTAAGCTTCTCTCCAAGTGACGCGAAAACCTTGATACAAACCCGGTGGTTTCCAACCTAGGGGTCGCGTATGTTTTGGCTGGAGTGTTGTCTTGTTTGTTTTAGCATCGGGTCCAACTATCCGTTCAGGTTATACTCGTGTACTAAATTACACAGTGTTAGGGATTAGTAAGGTTTAATCTAGAGGAAGTGCACCCATATTTGCGTGGAGGGAGAGTGGGGAAACCAGCCTCAGTACACCCGACCGAAATTCGAACCTTGATCGATCCATTATCGGCAGTCTAGTCTACTGCGAGAGTAGCGCGTTAGACCACTCGGCCACCGAAGCGGGTTTGAGGTTATAGATTTATAATAATTACTGAATTAGGGTTTTTTATTACTACATTAAGGTGTAAAATTTAAATAGAAAATGTAAGCGGTTAAAGTTTAAAATTCGTATTTCGCAATATACTCTAGTGCCAAAGATGGGGAGATCAGTGTTCGATCCCTATCGGGTGTACTGAGAGGGGTTTTCCTAAATGTTTATCCACACTCCTACCACGCAAATTCGGGTACACTTAATATATAATTCAACCTTTCTAAACCCTGATGTAATTAGTACATAGGCGTATAACCCAAACGGGTAGTTAAAAGCGATTATAAAAAAACTTTAAATCATTATTTTAAAAACTTGCAATTGCTTCTTATGTTTCTTTTGTTTAATCAACGCTGACAGTTGCTTACCGACTTAGTTTACTGAAGCAGTCTCAAGTTTAGTTGAGAAATGCTGGTACCATAACTTACAAAATACCCTCCAGGTTCATTAATTCTATTTTGAGACATCTTAGTTCTATTCTTGTAACCGTTATAAAAAGCATTTAAAAGTTCCATCACTTTTAGACGCCAATGTACGACATATAATGAAAGGGAATAAAATGAGCGTGCTTATAACAATTTCCCCTCTTCCTCTGACGAGTTTACATAGTCACTATACTATTTGGAACGTTGAAAACATTAGTTTGCTTTTTAAAATTTTTTTTCTAGTTTCATATTCTACGTATACAAATGCTAGCACGGACTATTTCAATCTACATCTTTACAGAAAGATTCCAACAGGCAATTTTCATTTTAAAACCAAATAGTCTTAAATTATAGATATAAAAAAATTACTTTTGCAAAAAAACTAAATCAAGATTTTAAAAATATCAATTTTTTGGCGTTGTGGGACTATTTTTAGAATTATTTAATAATTTATGTTTTTTTGTTTCAACGTTAAATATTTAAAACACGCTGAATAAAACGTAAATTGATCAACATAAGAAATCCTATCTCGACCTGTTGTGACGTCATAGGTATGCAATATCCTTAATGTCAGGATTTCAAACTCAGCTCGGGATGTACTGGAGATTAATTTTTCCTAAACAGTTTCCCCCTTCTCTCTCCATGCAAATAAGGAAAGGTATCCTCTAAATTCTACCTACTCCAATGGTGTGATTAAATGCGAACAGCCCAAAGACATAAGAATTAAATTTATTTTTAAAGACCTGAATTAAAAATATATATATATATATATATATATATATAATATATATATACATCTCAGAAATTATTGAATTTATCAAAATATATTTTCAATACTTTTTTTAGCTTTAATAGTTCTACATCTTTGCAGCGTTAAATTATTTCGTATCTTAAATAGTTGCGGAGAAACTATGATTATTATTATTATTATTAGCACCGCGTCTTACTACCCGTTCGGGTTATACGCACTTACGCTAATGTGTAATGGTAGGGTGATTGTGAGATGAAATGAAGGACCTACAGTTTAACGTGGAATCCGAACCACGGTGGCGGCCTGGCATTCCCCACTTTCACAAGATGTCTTGTCAGAGGTGAAGAAAGGGTTTGGAAATCAGATAAATCTGTGCCGTGACCGAGGATTGAACCCCGGCCGCCAGCATAGAAGTCTGACACCTTACCCCTAGACCACCAGGTCACCCACAAGAAATTATGAAAATTGAAAAATTTCCCCCATGTAAACTTCCCTCAAATTCATTTTTATGATAAAATCAGAATTTACATTTGTTTATAATGATAAACAGTGTCAAGATATTTAATTTTATCAAAATCGTTTGAGCAAATTTCGAGAAAATCGATTTTTTTTTTCTCTTTTTACCCTTCAGTAAACTATCCTTAAATTTATGGTTAGATATCTAATTTCAATAGCCCCTCGGGGGAGAGGGGGTCCTTATCAAAACCCTAGATAACAAGGTTTAGCTAAATCTGTAAAGCGGTCTCGGGTTTAACTCGAGGTACAGACGTACAGACAGACGACATTGCGAGAACAACTTTATTGATTTAGCTTTATTGATTTCAGGGGATCATCAAACGTCGACATTTATCAAAATCTTGAGTCCGATTTTTTTTTTTTTTTACAATCACAATACTAATACCGGGATCACGATCAACTTAACGTTAACTTAACGTAAAGGACCTACTCGTGTGTTTAAATGGAAGCGATCACGATGCACTTAACTTAACGTTGACTTACAGTTAACTTAACGTAAAAGATGTCTTGGGAGGTCATTTACTTTACTTTAGGTTACTTGAAGGGTATCACGTGATCTAGCCAGCCAATCATTATGCGAGTGACGTCAACAGGGCTATTTAGTAATTCATTTGTTGGTATTATGACCAATGTTTACTCTTTAGCGTAAGTTTTAGTAATCAGACATTGAAACAAAATAATTAAACTAAAATAGGGAACTAAATTTATCAAAAAAGTGTATTAATATATATTTATTATATTGATTGAAAACTGTAAACATTCACAGATCATCACTTTACAAATATTACAAAACCACAGATCATACTCGAAAAAGCATATGTTTGGTTCGAGTTGTTACGTTAAGTTAAGTGAATCGTGATCACACATAAGTTAAGTTAACTTTAAGTAAACGTTACGTTAAGTTACGTTAAGTTAACGTTAAGTTGATCGTGATCCCGGCATTACTCTCCGATGTCTATATTCAGATGGAACCTTGCAACAAGGCAGCAAATCACTGCGTTAGTCCATGTAAGTTGTGACGTGATTACTCAGTAAGTGAATCAACCAAAAGCTATGATAGAAATCATGTGAGCAGAACGGTTCATTTAAAGAGGGAAAGTAAAAAAAAAAAAAAACTTTGGCTTCTCCCGATCATTTCGGAATGAGAAACTTGAGGAACAGGTTAATCTAATAGAATGACTGATTAGGTGTTAATTTAACTTGGTCGTGTGAAGATTGCTTGCTTGCAGGGTGTAATGAGAAACGCTCGGATCAAGAAGCTGTTAGAGTAAACTTCGAGAAGAGAGTACTCCTCATGAGACCATTTTTGAGGTAAGGAAGGCCTTGCGACGGGATTGACTAATGTTGACGTTCATTACTATACCCTGATTTCGATAGATATCCCGTTCTGTAAGGCCTTATTTCGTACCAAAATCCTACTGTATAGCAGTTGTGTTTTGGCAAGATAAAAGGCCTTCTAAAACAATAATAGGAGGGCATTCTGGAAGGTTTATTAGCTTACCAAATTATTACTATACAGTAAGATTCTGCTAAAAAAAAATAAGGCCTTACAGACCAGACTTTCAACTAAAACCATGGAGTGGTCACCAGCTTGCATAACTAGCAAACTCTTTGATCTTAAGGAACTCAAAAGTTCAAGGCCACCAGAACGTAAACTTGCCACCTTCATTCAATACCTAACCTGAAACATACAGATATGATATGGAAAATTTATTGGACAAATAATTAATTATCTCTTAAATTTTTCAGGGAAACATTCCGTTTTGAAAAATTTCCAAATTTGTGTTGTAAAAATGTTTATCTATATTTAAATAAAACAAATTAATTCAAGAAAGTCCAAGTTAATTCGTCTCAATGTTTTCAGCACCAGAAACATAATGTGTGTTCTAATAAAGCAATAACAGTGAATACAGCTCTCTCCTCACACTTACGTATAGACTACAGCGCTTCGTGGTTGAATTACTCACTAACCTCTTGCTTTATTTAGGATATATATGTTGATAATTCAATATTATAGTCAAAACCTTAACTATAGTCTTCCATTGGGATTTAATGATCTGAAAAATTTTACCAATAAATCTTCATCTATAATTTCATAATTACTTGTTTGAATTTAGGATTGGCGAACAACATTTACCTCCCCTCCCTCTACTATTCGATGGTTTTATGTATATATATGTAATAGTTTCTAAGTACCACCTGCCCTAGTTCGGTGCCTTCACCTAATTAGTAGGACAGTTTTTCGATTGAAAATTTACCGGAAAATGTTCATCTCAGCTTTCATCCTACCTTCTTCAAATATGTTTTAACTTTTCCCTTAACCCGCTTCGTTGGCCGCGTGGTCTAGCGCACTACTCTCGTGTTGGACTAGATTGCCGAAGATGAGGAGATCGGGTTTCGATACCAGTTGGGTGAACTGAGGGTAGTTTTTTCTAAATGGTTTTCCCACTCTATCTCCAAGCAATTGCGGGTGAATAACCTCTCAATTTAACCTTCCTAATCCTTAACCAGTTAGTGTAATTATTACATTGGCGTACAACCAAACGGGTAGTAAAACGCGGTGCTAAAACCAAAATCACCATCCCCATACGTCTTGGACTAACAAAGGGGTCTAGTTTCTTCAAGTTTCCCAACAAAAATGTTGTGTACACACCTGTCATCAACTGTACGCATAAATGACTCTTTAATCTATTGATGCATATGTAGATAAACATTTCAAATAACGTTTATCTCTGTTTGGGTCTATGAAAATATTATCCATAGCTTTACATGTCGAGTAATGACATATTCCCCTTGTTAAGTAAACGCACTTCATTTATCAATACATTTAATAATATAAAACACGCTTCGGTGGTCGTATGCTCTAACGCGCTACTTTCGTTTTAGACTAGACTGCCGATGGCATGGAGATCGAGGTTCGAATATCGGTCGGGTGCATTGAGGGTGTTTTTCCTAAATGATTTTACACACTCCTTATTTCTCTCCACAAGCAAATGCAGGTATACTTACTCTATATTAAACCTACCCCATCTGTAATACATTGGCTTGATTACCTACTTCATATTGCGTACAATCCCAAACGGGTAGTAAGACGCGTTGCTAAATAAACTATATAATAAGTGTAACTTTATAGATATTGATAAAGTCTACCAAATATAGCAGCTGCAGGTCATTATGAGTTGACGTATGAGGTGACCTGGTGGTCTAGGGGTAAGGTGTCGGACTTCTGTGCTGGGGGTCCGGGGTTCAATCCTCGGTCCCGGCACACATTTATCTGATTTCCAAACCCTTCTTTACCTCTGACAAGACATCTTGTAAATGTGAGGAATACCAGGCCTCCACCGTGGTTCGGATCCCACGTTAAACTGTAGGTCCTTCATTTCATCTCACAATCACCCTACCATTACACATTAGAGTAAATGCGTGTAACCCGAACGGGTAGTAAGACGCGCTGCTAATAATAATAATAATAATAATAATAATAATAAATAGTTGACTTATGATCATTTGAAAACTGTTTCAACAAATTGTATTACCTGTCATAAAAAGTTATTTTTATCTAAATCCGACCCTATAAAAACAGAAATATCGAATATCTACCAAGGATTACAACCAAAATGGTGGTCTAGCAGTCTTCCCTCTTGGTATTGGGAGTACTTGGTAGGGCCGTCTACTAAGGGGCGTATGCCGTGGAAGGGATGGGAGGCGTAAAGGGGAAGGGAGAAGTACTATAGATTTTCTGCTGTGAGGCTTCCAAACACTTGCTCCTGAACTGAGCCACACTTAATTACTCGCATGTACGTAAACTTGCGTTGGGGGGGGGGGGGGGATAGAGAGGAAGGGGAGGGAATGTGTTTGTTCATTAATCGCTTGGTTAATGAAAAGGGTTTCAAAGTAAAGTAAACGAAGCACCCTAATAATTAATATGCCTATTGGACAATAATTAGAATTCCTGTTTACAGCGGATTGACGAACTAAGTTAATATAATGTCAATAAATTGTGTTTGAACCTACATATGTAACATTTATATTAAGGTGGGGATATATGAAATGAGTAAAAAAGGTCAGTGTGTTTTTCTTTTCTTCTTTTCTTTTTTTGCTGTTGTTACAGCAAAACTTTATTTTGTCGAAATAAATACAATTTTGCTCCAAAAGAATAAAAAGTCGAATTGTCTTTACATGATGGTATCAACAGTTGTTGAATAGCTGTTAAAGAATGTGAGGAATTTTATAACAACTTTTTCTCTTCGTATAAAATGTTTCTCATCTAATGCCGCCATGATCATCAACAACTGTTGATATCGCCGTGTGAATAAAATAAAACTTTATTTTTGTACTGGTACTCATCTCCGTTATCATCCTAGTTTTTTAAAATTATTATATTTTATGGTATTTAACTTACAATTTTTGTACTTACTGATTATATCAGCATACGAATTATAAAATAAAATAAATCTAGAACAGACACAACATCAAGTCCCCCAGCCATTAACTCAATCTGTGTAAGGGGAAACTCATAATTTATCAATGATAATTTTTTCGACCCTGTCAGGAATCGACCCCGGGAGCCTTAGCTCAGTAGGTAGATGGAATACAGAGTGATCTAAGGCGATAGACTGTTCACACCTTGAGCTAGGGTGTGTTCACATTGGAAATATTCCATATTTGAAACCGTCTCCGGTCTGTTTACACCACGAACTAAGGTGTGTTCACATTGTGAATACTATTCGTACCTCTCTCTTTAAGAAAGGCTATGTTCACACCACGTTTTAAAGCTCTGTCCACACCACGAACTAAGGTGTGTTCACATTTGAATACTATGGTCACATACCACGTATTAAAGCCCTGTTCACACCATGAAATATGGTGTGTTCACATTGTGAATGCTATACGTACCTCTATCTTTAAGAAGGGCTATGTTCACACCACGTTTTAAAGCTCTGTCCACACCACGAACTAAGGTGTGTTCACATTTGAATACTATGTTCACATACCATGTATTAAAGCCCTGTCCACACCACGAACTAAGGCTGTGTCCCTTTGTGTCTGCAGGAAACGTGTTCGTGATCGCCGCTATCCTGCTGGAGCGCAACCTGCAGAACGTCGCCAACTACCTGATCCTGTCTCTGGCGGTGGCCGACCTGCTCGTGGCCTGCCTGGTAATGCCGCTAGGGGCTGTGTACGAGGTGAGCAAGCAATGGACGCTGGGCCGGAGCTGTGTGACATGTGGACGTCAAGCGACGTCCTCTGTTGTACGGCGTCCATCCTTCATCTCGTCGCCATAGCTCTGGACAGGTGAGCATCGTCCCAACGGGTGAGGGGGGGTTACACCACGACCCTTGAGATCTCTTAGTCTGGACTACCTGTAGGGTGGACTTAGTGATAATATGCTCTTTTTTTGTATTTTGTTGTGAGTATTTAAAGTACTCTTTCTGTACAGACTGATTATATCAGCACACGAGAATTTCTATGAGTGAGAGTGAAAAGACCCTACCGATTTTTCCGGAAAAGGTATTTTCACATACCTTACAGGGTTCTTTTACAAGCCAAAATAGATATAGAACCAACGGCTTTACTTCCTCTCCTAAGGAAGTTGTGCTACGGATTTTTATCTCTCAAGGAAAATCCGAAGACCTCGACTGGGTTTGAACCCATGAACATCGAGTCCATAGGCGAGCACTTTACCCCAAGGTCACAGAGTTCACAACGTGTTATAAGGAGGAGGGTGAGGGATCAACGACACTTGAGAGCTTCTAGTTTGGACTACCTGTTGGGTTTACTGAGGGGTTAACGTGGAGGGCGACAGAACACAGAGTACCCACAAGTTAAGAGAACACGTGTTATTATAGGTGTACTACTAAACCACGTGATTAGTGGAGAGATATCAAGCATGACTTACAAAAAACTAGTAAGACTGTAGTAGCTATAATAACATGGAGGGAGTGAGGTCTACTGATCACAGAACTACTAGTAAGACTGTTGTAACTATAATAACATGGAGGGAGTGAGGTATACTGATCACAGAACTACTAGTAAGACTGTTGTAACGATAATAACATGGAGATAGTGAGGTCTACTGTTCACAGAACTACTAGTAAGACTGTAGTAACGATAATAACATGGAGGGAGTGAAGTCTACTGTTCACAGAACTACTAGTAAGACTGTAGTAACGATAATAACATGGAGGGAGTGAGGTCTACTGATCACAGAACTACTAGTAAGACTGTAGTAACGATAATAACATGGAGATAGTGAGGTCTACTGTTCACAGAACTACTAGTAAGACTGTAGTAACGATAATAACATGGAGGTAGTGAGGTCTACTGATCACAGAACTACTAGTAAGACTGTAGTAACGATAATAACATGGAGATAGTGAGGTCTACTGTTCACAGAACTACTAGTAAGACTGTAGTAACGATAATAACATGGAGGGAGTGAGGTCTACTGTTCACAGAACTACTAGTAAGACTGTAGTAATGATAATAACATGGAGATAGTGAGGTCTACTGTTCACAGAACTACTAGTAAGACTGTAGTAACGATAATATAATGGATAGAGCGATGTCTACTGTTCACAGAACTACTAGTAAGACTGTAGTAACAATAATAACATGGAGGGAGCGAGGTATACTGTTCACAGAACTACTAGTAAGACTTTAGTAACAATAATAACATGGAGGGAGCGAGGTCTACTGCTCTCAGAACTACTAGTAAGACTGTTGTAACGATAACAACATGGAGGGAGGTCTACTGTTCACAGAACTACTAGTAAGACTGTTGTAACGATAACAACATGGAGGGAGTGAGGTCTACTGATCACAGAACTACTAGTAAGACTGTTGTAACGATAACAACATGGAGGAAGCGAGGTCTACTGTTCACAGAACTACTAATAAGACTTTAGTAACAATAATAATATGGAGGGAGGTCTACTGTTCACAGAACTACTAGTAAGACTGTTGTAACGATAATAACATGGAGATAGTGAGGTCTACTGTTCACAGAACTACTAGTAAGACTGTTGTAACGATAACAACATGGAGGGAGGTCTACTGTTCACAGAACTACTAGTAAGACTGTTGTAACGATAACAACATGGAGGGAGGGAGGTCTACTGATCACAGAACTACTAGTAAGACTGTTGTAACGATAACAACATGGAGGGAGGTCTACTGATCACAGAACTACTAGTAAGACTGTAGTAACGATAATAACATGGAGATAGTGAGGTCTACTGTTCACAGAACTACTAGTAAGACTGTTTGTAACGATAATATAATGGATAGGGCGATGTCTACTGTTACAGAACTACTAGTAAGACTGTAGTAACAATAATAACATGGAGGGAGCGAGGTATACTGTTCACAGAACTACTAGTAAGACTGTAGTAACGATAATATAATGGATAGAGCGATGTCTACTGTTCACAGAACTACTAGTAAGACTGTAGTAACAATAATAACATGGAGGGAGTGAGGTCTACTGTTCACAGAACTACTAGTAAGACTGTAGTAACGATAATAACATGGAGGGAGTGAGGTCTACTGATGACAGAACTACTAGTAAGACTGTAGTAACGATAATAACATGGAGATAGTGAGGTCTACTGTTCACAGAACTACTAGTAAGACTGTAGTAAACGATAATAACATGGAGGGAGGGAAGTCTACTGTTCACAGAACTATTAGTAAGACTGTAGTAACGATAATAACATGGAGGTAGTGAGGTCTACTGTTCACTGAGCTACTAGTAAGACTGTAGTAATGATAATAACATGGAGGTAGTGAGGTCTACTGTTCACAGAACTACTAGTAAGACTGTAGTAACGATAATAACATGGAGGTAGTGAGGTCTACTGTTCACTGAGCTACTAGTAAGACTGTAGTAACGATAATAACATGGAGGGAGCGAGGTCTACTGTTCACAGAACTGCTAGTAAGACTGTAGTAACGATAATAACATGGAGGGAGTGAGGTCTACTGTTCACAGAACTGCTAGTAAGACTGTATTAACGATAATAACATGGAGGAAGTGAGGTCTACTGTTCACAGAACTACTAGTAAGACTGTAGTAACGATAATAACATGGAGGGAGGTCTACTGTTCACAGAACTACTAGTAAGACTGTAGTAACGATAATAACATGGAGGGAGGGAAGTCTACTGTTCACAGAACTACTAGTAAGACTGTAGTAACGATAATAACATGGAGGGAGGTCTACTGTTCAGAGAACTACTAGTAAGACTGTAGTAACGATAATAACACGGAGGAAGCGAGGTCTACTGTTCACAGAACTGCTAGTAAGACTGTAGTAACAATAATAACATGGAGGTAGTGAGGTCTACTGTTCACTGAGCTACTAGTAAGACTGTAGTAACGATAATAACATGGAGGGAGCGAGGTCTACTGTTCACAGAACTGCTAGTAAGACTGTAGTAACAATAATAACATGGAGGTAGTGAGGTCTACTGTTCACTGAGCTACTAGTAAGACTGTAGTAACGATAATAACATGGAGGGAGGTCTACTGTTCACAGAACTACTAGTAAGACTGTAGTAACGATAATAACACGGAGGAAGCGAGGTCTACTGTTCACAGAACTGCTAGTAAGACTGTAGTAACAATAATAACATGGAGGTAGTGAGGTCTACTGTTCACTGAGCTACTAGTAAGACTGTAGTAACGATAATAACATGGAGGGAGGTCTACTGTTTACAGAACTACTAGTAAGACTGTAGTAACGATAATAACACGGAGGAAGCGAGGTCTACTGTTCACAGAACTGCTAGTAAGACTGTAGTAACAATAATAACATGGAGGTAGTGAGGTCTACTGTTCACTGAGCTACTAGTAAGACTGTAGTAACGATAATAACATGGAGGGAGCGAGGTCTACTGTTCACAGAACTGCTAGTAAGACTGTATTATCGATAATAAACATGGAGGGAGTGAGGTCTACTGTTCACAGAACTGCTAGTAAGACTGTAGTAACAATAATAAACATGGAGGTAGTGAGGTCTACTGTCCACAGAACTACTAGTAAGACTGTAGTAACGATAATAACACGGAGGGAGTGAGGTCTACTGTCCACAGAACTGCTAGTAAGACTGTATTAACGATAATAACATGGAGGGAGTGAGGTCTACTGTCCACAGAACTACTAGTAAGACTGTAGTAACGATAATAACACGGAGGAAGCGAGGTCTACTGTTCACAGAACTGCTAGTAAGACTGTAGTAACAATAATAAAATGGAGGTAGTGAGGTCTACTGTCCACAGAACTACTAGTAAGACTGTAGTAACGATAATAACACGGAGGAAGCGAGGTCTACTGTTCACAGAACTGCTAGTAAGACTGTAGTAACAATAATAACATGGAGGTAGTGAGGTCTACTGTTCACTGAGCTACTAGTAAGACTGTAGTAACGATAATAACATGGAGGGAGCGAGGTCTACTGTTCACAGAACTGCTAGTAAGACTGTATTATCGATAATAACATGGAGGGAGTGAGGTCTACTGTCCACAGAACTACTATTAAGACTGTAGTAACGATAATAACATGGAGGGAGCGAGGTCTACTGTTCACAGAACTGCTAGTAAGACTGTAGTAACGATAATAACATGGAGGGAGTGTGGTCTACTGTCCACAGAACTGCTAGTAAGACTGTATAACAATAATAACATGGAGGGAGTGAGGTCTACTGTCCACAGAACTACTAGTAAGACTGTAGTAACGATAATAAACGAGGAAGCGAGGTCTACTGTTCACAGAAGCTACTAGTAAGACTGTAGTAACAATAATAACATGGAGGTATGGTCTACTGTTCACAGACTACTAGTAAGACTGTAGTAACGATAATAACATGGAGGGAGCGAGGTCTACTGTTCACAGAACTGCTAGTAAGACTGTATTATCGATAATAACATGGAGGGAGTGAGGTCTACTGTTCCACAGAACTACTAGTAAGACTGTAGTAACTATAATAACATGGAGGGAGCGAGGTCTACTGTTCACAGAACTGCTAGTAAGACTGTAGTAACGATAATAACATGGAGGAGCGAGGTCTACTGTTCACAGAACTGCTAGTAAGACTGTATAACGATAATAACATGGAGGGAGTGAGGTCTACTGTCCACAGAACTACTAGTAAGACTGTAGTAACGATAATAACATGGAGGGAGGTCTACTGTTCACAGAACTACTAGTAAGACTGTAGTAACGATAATAACATGGAGGGAAGCGAGGTCTACTGTTCACAGAACTGCTAGTAAGACTGTATAACGATAATAACATGGAGGGAGTGAGGTCTACTGTTCACTGAGCTACTAGTAAGACTGTAGTAACGATAATAACATGGAGGGAGGTCTACTGTTCACAGAACTACTAGTAAGACTGTAGTAACAGATAATAACATGGAGGTGAGGTCTACTGTTCACAGAACTACTAGTAAGACTGTAGTAACGATAATAACACGGAGGAAGCGAGGTCTACTGTTCACAGAACTACTATTTTTCGTAATTAATGATATTTTCAAGTAAAAGCTACAGTTTCATTTCATTTGACTTGATATATAAAATAAATTAAGATAGCTTTGTTAACTTTAATAACTGACAAAAAAAAGTTTATTTCTATCAAAATGATACTTTAGGAAGACAAGCACGCTACCGACTGAGCTAAGGTGTATGACAACGATAGAACAAAAAGTTTTAATAACTTGATAAAAGAGGAACCCTTACAAGTATTACATTACTTTTATGCGCCTTTTCTGATCAAACCAGTTTCCTATAAATTACCTTTTGTCTACTTCATAGGTAACGTTGTATGGCTCTTTGTTAATATAAAACTTAAAATATTTTCAAACAACCGTTTTTAAAAAATCTAATAGCTAAGTAAGTAAAATCTTTCAAATTGATAACTGAATTATTTTATTTATTTATTTTTAAATATATGTATACAAATCAATATTATTAAAATTGATATTTTATCTTTGCAAAAAGAACACTTGCTGCATACAAAAGCCAATTCTCAGAGGGAAACCATTTCCAAGAAGATAAAACTAAATAATTCATGTCGTAAAACGAATATTCAATAAAAATTTGCAACAGCGCATAATTTTGTATCTTTAAACTACCATAATCTTTATTTTAGTCTTTTTTTTTTAAATACAAAGTGCCTGAAAGGAAGATTGTTAAAAAGTAAAGTTATTATTTTAACTTTATATTAGCTTTTAATATAATTTGAAATTAAAACAATATTAGATTGATCAGTATCGACGCTAACTAAACGTTAATGTATGTTTAATCTGGTTTACTGGTTCAGGGTTCGTGTCCCAGCTGGGGATTTTGCTTTTTCTAAATATTTTTCCCTATCTCAACGTAAAGGTGGATACATTTCGTTAAATTCTCTCATCCTCATTTCTATCACACTATTTTAATTAAATGTTTAAAGACATGACTCGTTAGAATGACGTAGTGCAAGAAAATAAAGTGTGTGTTTATCTAAAAAAAAAATTGTCCGGGCTATACGCATATGCACTAATTACTCTAATATGTTAGGGATGAGGAAGGGTGAATCTAGAGGAAGTGTACCCAATGTTTGTAAGGAGGGAGAGTGTAAAACTACTTAAGAAAATATAAACCACATTACACCCAACCTAGGATTAGAACACCAGTTTCTACGTCATCGGCAGTCCAGTCTATTGCGAGACTTATGCATTTTTGGACTTAGATCATCCGACCAATAAAGTGGGTCGATATGAAATATACTTAGAATATTTATAAAGTCAAAACAAAAACCATTAAATTTGACTTTGTTCGTTTATTTGATATATTTAACGTGCACATTCTGAATCGACTGATTATTATTATAAGCAAACGACTTATAAAACTAAAATCTAGAAAAATCACAACAACCAGCTCCCCCAACCGATAATAATTAATCACTGCGTAAAGGTAGAAACCCTTATTTCACCAATGATAACATTTTCGGACATCCCAGGAATCGAACCTGGGATTCTTAACTCATTATACAGACACGCTACCAACTGAGCTAAGGTGTCACCAAACAATATTAAAAATTACCGTCGTTAGTAATAATAAATTGTAAAAATATAAACTCCATGACATATTATTCATTTTACTTTGATGCATTAACCGTATAAAGTCTACGGATACGCTCCGTCCGCTTGAAAAATTACAACGGGGGGGAAGGGGGAATTATGCAAATTAAAAAAACCACAGCGCAAAAGTTCCGAACAAGACAAAGCGAATACGAAAGAACAACCAACCTTTTCTCCTTGCAGAGTCAACGATGAATAATGATGAACTAGAAAAAGGGGGGGGGGGTTTTATAGACCGTTGTGGCTGAGGATAGCACAACTTTTTCATGATGGGTGGCCCCTGGAAGGGGGAAAACTTTGATGTAAGTTTTATTCTAATTGGACAGTCACTCTCACTTGGAAACACAGGGGGGTTATTTATTATCTTATGTAGATTATGAAGAGTGAAAGCTGTCCACCTGTCAGAACAAACCTCCTTTATTTTTATTACTATTATTATTATATTATTATTATTATTTTTATTATTATTATTATTATTAGCACCGCGTCGCAAACCCGCCTCGGTGGCGTAGTTGGCTAACGCGCTAGTCGTGTTGAGCTCTACTGCTGAGGACGGGGAGATCGAGGTTCGAATCTCGGTCGGGTGAACTGGGGGTGGTTTTTCCTAAATGGTTTTCCACTCTCCATCCACGCAAATGCGGGTTCACTTCCTCTAATTAAACCTTCCCAATTCCTAATCCATTAGCGTAATTAGTACTTAAAGCGTATAACCCGAACGGGTAGTAAGAAGTGGTGCTAAATATTAGTACCGCGTCTTACTACCCGTTCAGGTTATACGCACTTACGCTAATGTGTAATGGTAGGGTGATTGTGAGATGAAATGAAGGACCTACAGTTTAACGTGGAATCCGAACCACGGTGGAGGCCTGGCATTCCTACTATTATTATTACTTCCACTATAATGTTGATCATATAATATCTCAATCATTGAAATTATTTGTACTTATTAAACTTATTTTTACATCATTTAAGAATGTTGACTGTCTTCTATGTCTGTACTATTCCCTGGTTAGATCAAAGTTAGAATATTCTACCGTTGCTTGGAATTCCATTAGCTTAACTGACTCTTTCAGGTTGTAAAACGTTCAACGAAAAATCGGTCACTGCGCGCTTTGAGAAATTCTTTACTAATCAGATGTATTATGATTATAACAGTATTCAAAACCTCTTAGGGTTTCTAACTCTCTTCTCATGGATACGTTATTGTGATGCCCTTTTTTGTTTCTTGTAAATATACTCTTGATCAACATGTTACATGTTCCGTCTTGAGACTCTCGTAATACAACATTATTTTCTCTCGACAACTCTTACAAGGTGAGCCCTATAGGGCGTTGTATCCATAGCGCTAATGCTAGATTTGTTGAATTCGACTTTTATCTATATATAAAGAAAAGTTCTAGCTCACCTCATCAACGCCCAGCCCAAACCCTTGGACCTAGAAAGCTGAAATTTCGCACAGATGTTCCCTTTATTAATAAATAGTCATAACCCCCTGTGAATAACAACCTAAATAATTTTACCCTCGGTTTCCAGATTTTACAATAGGTGGCGCGCGAGTCATTAAAAAAAAAAGTGAAAACGTGAACGAAGTTGCGGGCAACAGCTGGTGATTATAATAAAAGCCAAATTTGGAGCGTTATTGAAGGACTCCCATGAACACTGATTCACTTTGAAGCGGTTCTACCACGAATATTTAAATTTGCTTAAGTCTGCTTTATTTGTTAGTTTATTGTTACTGCTTTTTAATACTTATTATTATCTTACTTGAGTGACCATGTGGTCTAGGGGTAAGGTGTCGACTTCAGTGCTGGGGGTCCGCGGTTCAATCCTCGGTCCCGGCACAGATTTATCTGATACCAAACCCTTCCTTCACCTCTGACAAGACTGTATTATCAAAACTTGGATGGGGAATGCCAGGCCTCCACCGTGGTTCGGATCCCACGTTAAACTGTAGGTCCTCCATTTCATCTCACAATCACCCTACCATTACACATTACCGTAAGTGCGTATAGCCCGAACGGGTAGTAAGACGCGGTGATAATTATTATTATTATATTACTCGTCAGTAGTTTACCATCATTAGTATTATTTCCTATTTTTTGTAACTATTCTTCAGGATATATCATTACTTAGCTATGAGTGTTTATCTTATTTTCTCATGGTTATTATACGCGGGCACTTTTAAGTTAATTGTGTACTTTGTAGTGCTGGCCTGTCATAGGTTTCATGACTGTTAGCTATCACTACGGTAAAGAAAATTTAAATTTAATTTAATTAAAAACTATTCAAAAAACATTTAATTCATTTTCTTATTGTTTGAATTTACAAATAGTCATGTGATGGTCTATTGAGAATGGTATGTATCTATTAATAAATCTAAGTCAACAGTTTTCACCTGGTAGACACTTCTATCTTTTTCACTTAAAAACTTGGCAATGGTATTATAGAAAACTGTAACTGTATTGACGATATTGGTGTTATCTTAGAACATGAGCTATTCTTTCATTATCAAAGTGAACAATTAGTTTCTCATTTTTTTGCAGATATTTGGCCTCATTAAATTGACCTCATTCTCTAAAGTTGACTGTATCATAAGTTTGTATTTTGCTTTGCAATGCTCGAATATACTAATGTTGCGTAAAACAGCCTCATCTTGATTGATCCTTAGATTGGAAAATTTTCAACGTAAATTTGGTGCTGCTTGCTACGATAAATTATTTTTTTTAACAGATTTTATAAGGATTATGATAGAATTCGTAACATTTCTTATTAATCCACCCCTCAAAATGCGGGCATCCTTGTGCCATCTCGTACCTCTCGAAATCCGAAAATATTTTCCATCAGAAACACTTCAACTTACTTAGCCTACTTGTCCGTTGTTTTAGCAGCGTTAACTCTAAATTTCTGAACTTGAATTTTAGGATATATCATAAAATAAAAACCATTAGCTAATTATTCAAATTATAACCTTAAAATTGATGTTTGTTTATTGTTGAAGGCTCACTACAAAATTATTACTATAATAAATTTTTTGTTTTTTGTATTTTTCCGCTCTTTATTATTACTAAGTTAATAAATCTATATCGTTGTCATTCATTGTGCAAAAAGGTAGTTTTCTTTATTTTTTAATAATCCTTGTGATCTGTATTTGTATTTGTATGTGCTAGCATGGCTGCAAGATAACCACTGGCTTACGTACCGTAAGTGAAGGTTTTTTTTAAATCTCAATATGTAACTATATTGTCTTCATAAGTTTATTCTCGTGACATTGAATCTTACTTAATAAAAGAAACTAATCTCAAGTTCTTACTTTGCTAAAAATTAAAAACCAAATTCATCCTTATATTCTTACTTCCATATTTCTGTCGAAGAGAAATATTGTTCGTTTTAATCAACAATCCAGACGTTTGATCAACTGGTTGTCTCACTGCAGCCTTCTACGAAAGTTGCTAACAGAGCACACGGAGGGCCCCCAATGGTGACTACCCCTACAAAAGTTACGGTCGCAATAATTAGTCAACACTCACATGAGGTGATTATCCTAATCACTTTAACACTTATTCATAGGGATGGATAAGGTATATTTATAAAATGTTTCCTCAAATATCAAATAATTAAACATTCAATTTTGAAAAAAAAAAAAAATTGCCAAAACAATTTTGTTGAATAATTGTTTAAGCACTTTTTTCTTTCTAAACGCACCTCATCCACTGTCAAGAGAAGATAGTTGTGTATCTTCCCAAACACTTTCGATAAATTTTTGTTTGAATCCTGGTAATTTAAAATATGGTTTTTGAGTGGTGCGAAACTATCCGGAGTATTCGGCGTTCACTATCAGTTTGGTCCCAACACCGAATAACCATAATTCTAATCAAATTATTGTGATAACAGTAGCCAAACAAGCCTCTTCTCAAATGTTAAGACAATTTGAAAAGCTTTAATTGTTTATAGTCATTTGAGCTCTTATTAAAATTTTACATTTAGTTTCTCAAACCATTTAAGTAACTTTTAATTTCTTTAAATGTAGAATATATAACATTATATTAATTTTTAATTATTATTATACTATAAAAATGTTCTGTCTTACGACAGGTCCATTCCTCTTGTCAGTGAACTTGACCTCCAATGTATCCTGTCCTCTGCCTCCTCCTTGAACTTCCAGAATTTTCTTCTTTCCTTCAAGTCATCCAATGTCTGAATCCTCCTCCTTCCTAAGCTCCTCTTTCCCTCAACTTTTCCTTCTATACGTATACAGAAGACAGTTCATCCCAAGGATGTGTCTGATCCAGTTTGGTTTGAGCCGAAGAATCACATTCGAAATATTTCTGTCCTCGACCACTCTTTTTAGGACTTTGTTTGTCACCCTGTTTGTCCAAAAGATCTTCTCAAGTCTTCTCCAGCACATTTCAAAGATCTCCAAGTATTTATATTCCATCTTCCTAATGGACCAAGTTTCTGCTCCATACAGCACAGTTCTCTAAATATATAATTTCATAAGTTTGTTCCTCAGCTCTAAACTCAACTTGCTGTTCAGTATTGTTGTTGTTCTATTGTTGAAAGCTTCCTTGGCCCTGGCAATCCTCGACATAATTTCCAATCATTTTGAGCACTTGTTTGAATTTTACAATTGAATCCTCAAACCAATTAAGTTAACTTTTATTTTTTTGAATGTAGAAAATATATTTCAGCAGAAATGTCACGATTAGCATCAATACTCTGAGGTAAAATGTATTGTTATTGTAGTGACGTCATGTTTCTATACTAATTAAATTGAGTCGATCTCAAGCGAGTATTTTAATACAATACGTTAAGGTTAAAAAATAAAGCTTCTTGGATGGCCGCTTTGACAAGTCGCTTGCTATTTATACAAATATCCGAAAAGTCCCCCACACCCCGACTTCACCCCCCATCGTATTCATCTCGGTGAATTGTACATATCATGTAAATCCAAGCTTAGGAGTTTTCCTTTCTCTATCTTCTCTATCTTTCTTTCTTTCTTGCAAAATAAAATCTTAAAATATTCCTAAACTCGAAGTAGCTCATTGAATAACAAAAACTGTGTTGTTGTTTTTCAGAAATAAAAAAGAATTAAAAAAAGTAAAACAATATTTTCTAACAAACAAGTTTTTATTCCATTTCAATGAACATGTGATCTTTATGTTCTTTGGTATTTTATAATAAATTAACAAGACTCATTTTGCAGTCGTTCAAATTCAAAAGAAGTTGTGAATTTCTTTATATATATATTTTAAAGTGAAGTTGAATTTAATATATAATTAATTGATATTCTAGAGTTAAAAGATTTGTTGAGATTTCTAACTTAAGTGCTAAAATATTGTATACATTTAATAATATATTTATTTTTCTTCCCATCGTAGAAAACAATATTTTTCAGTCTGGCTGTATGTTTTTTATTTTTTTATTGCATCATGTTCATTAATGTATTTCTAACATATTCGGAAATCAGGACACATGTAGGAGTCTAGAAGTAAATCTCATTTGGTTACTATTTAAGGGGAAAGAGGAGAAATGGGGAAATTCCAATTTTAGCTCAAATAAAGTTAGTGCTGCCATCTGTTAGACAATCGTGATACCTTTATAATTTAATTTATAGATTGGTTAAAAGAGGTATCTGTCATATTTAAAATATTTTTAAAAAAAGTATTCATGTGGTTTGAAATATAAGTGTTGTCCTGTAAAAAGTGTAGAGTGTGTAGTAACATTACAACCATTTTCCGGGACATCAACTCTCATTATTCTGAAACCCCATCATAGCCCCATTAATTTTTATACTTTTTATTTTACTAGACCGCTTCTAACGCGCTACTCTCGCAGTAGAATAGACTGCTGATGACGGAGATATTGAGGTTGGGTTTACTGAGGGTATTTTTCAAAATAGTTTTCCCTCTCCCTTGACGCAAATGCGGGTAACTTTCCTATAGATATAGTATCTCTAATCCATAAAAACCCTTAGCGTAGTTAGTATATTTGCTTATAAACTAAACGGGTTTTTATTAATTTTAAAATGACGGAGATCTCTTTTAACCATAATCTAAAGTGCATTATAAAGATCTCATTATTTATTGTCTAAGAGTTGGCAGCAGTAAATCGGTTTGAGTTAAAATGGGACTCTTCCTTTTTTTTCTTTCTCTTGTGCCCTTTACTTACGATAAATATACAGAGAAACTATCTAAAACAAAACAAAAAAAATCTTTAAATTAGCGAGTGTAGTACGCGCAAGGCATCATCTAATGTAAACCTAAACTTAAATAAAAATATATGAACAATTTCCGGTGAGGCTTAAATACGTTTAAGTTGTTTGATAAGTTTCAAGGAACAGGTAGGAAGGTAAGCTCTTTATAATCTTCCACTCTACAGAATCAAGGTAATTGCGGTGGAGCTCTGAACTAACTTCTTTCAGACAGATTGGTTCTCCCTCTTCATCAACTAACTACCAAGTATGTCGAAAGTATCATACGGAACTCTTTTTCACAATATAAAGGGTGGCGGGATTTTGGGGAAGATATATCCCATTACTAATCGCGTTTACATTTTGAATAGAGGAAACTTACTCAATTAAATGAGTGAATGTTCTAAGGCAGGTGTCTTCAACACGCGGCCCATGGGCCACTTGGTCCCTCCGTAACATTTTTTGTGGCCTGCCAGCTCATGAAAAGTATAAAATTATTTCATGAGGGAAAAAAATGACCAATACAGATTTATATTTCACATAATAAAATAATAAAATAAATAAGTATCTTAAGTTTTAAACTATTTTTAGCTTTATACGTGAAGAAAAATATTACGTTTTTATACATATCTACCCGGCAAATGACAAGGTAGAGAGTACTCTTTCGGATGAGTTCGTAGTTAGTCGGGAGCGTTCGTAGATAGTCGGGAGCGTTCGTAGATAGTCGGGAGCGTTCGTACTTAGTCGGGAACGTTCGTAGATAGTCGGGAGCGTTCGTGCTCCCTCATCACCGCTGAGAAACTCGGGACGAAAAAAGAAAAATAATAAATTGTGTTCAATCCTATTGTTGTCGGTACAGTATTGCGACCCGCAACGTAACAAGAAGAAAAGTTGGCCCTTGGACGTAAAGAGGTCGAAGACTCCTGGTCTAAGAAGTCACTCACATGTTATACCGGCCTGCTGATGATGGGGAGATCGGGGCTCGAATCCCGGTCGGGTGTACTGAGGGTGATTTATTCTAAATGGTTCCCCACTCTCCTTCTAAGCAAATGCACGTGTCTTACCTCTAAAGTGCTTCCTTTCCCATCCCTAGAATGTTAGAGTAATTATAATATATGCTTATAACCTGAACCGGTAGTAAGACACGGTGATTAAAAATAAAGATTCGAACCAGACGTCACATCGTGGGTATGATATTCTGAAGTCTTCATTAGAAAACATTGGACTTGAGATCACTAAAAACGTTGTAACATATATATTTTTTTAAATACAACAAAATTTAGAAACAAATGTTTTACAGTTAAAAACATAATATAGATATTAACATTTGTTATAATTTCTCAATGTGATAAATTATATTCTCTTAACTCAAGAAGCTTCGCTCTGAATCAAAACATTATAACTTATGTTTTGAAATGACATGAATAACATAATAAACAAATACAAATTGACAGTATTACTAATCATGTAATAAACAAATACATTTGTATAACTTCTGTATCCATGACGAAATTTAAATAATGTTAGAAATACTTTAAACTTTTTTAACAACCCATTATGTAGGAAAGTTTAATCAAGTAATACTAAGATATTGTATGGAAGTTATTAATGATTTGATACCGTTTTTTTAGAAAATAAATTGAAATATAGTATTATTAATTTAAGTTGGTTGAAAAATGACATCTGGACTTATTTAAATTAATTGAATTGTGATCCCCCTATACGGATATTACTGCATTACTGTATTTTTATAAATTGTTGCTAAAAGAAAATGTATTTTAAATAAATCTGTAGGATAGTGCAGAAGAAAATGCAAATAATATAAAAGCATTAAAAAGATATAACTTTTTTGAATACCTATAGATACTTATCGCAATACAAATTATGTTTTTAAATAATTTATTTCATTTTATTCCCCCCATCTGTATTCGTTAAAGTATCCAATTTAATTATTTTAAACGAAGCAAATACTTTGAGATTGTTAAAGTATAAGTGTTTTTTGAAGTGAATCATTTTCAAATTAAATTTTCTGGAACGCAAAGACTCCAACTCGACAAAAAAAAAAATTACATTCAAAGTCAATATGATGTTTCATAAATGAAGTTCTTTCTTCAAATCTCTTATCAGCTCAAGTTTGTTAACGTCAATTATTACTCTCCAACTTTGTATTTATAAATTACATTATTTTTTTGTATAACTTCTCAAATCCTAGATACTTTTTAAAGTTGGGAGTTATATAATTTACAGTAATCAGTGAAAGGTACAGTCCAAATTAAATAGGAGAGGTCTTATCTAATAAATAGAAAAATTAATAGATTTATTTTAACGTATTCGTAAGTCAGGTCATGTAATCTTCAGCAGTAACTTGTAATATATATTATCAACAGCTATGAAATAATAATAATAATAAAGTAAAATGTCCAATAGTCCTTTTTTCAATCCGTAAAGCTCCAAACATGTGCCTTTATGATGGACCTTTTCATGATTTACAAATTTATGTTAGTCGAGTTTAGTAATCTCATTTTTTACTATGAAAAGCTTTATTCACAGTAGAATACAATATCGTGTATGAGAACAGGTAGGGGAAAAGTGTAAGTGTGTGTGTGTATCCCCCCACTCCTCCCCCCTTTCCCTCCCCTCCCGCGCCGTAGTCTCGCGTGTTCCAGGGATTCCCCCCTCCCCCCCCCTGATGATCCAGAGGAGACGGTGGTCTCGGGGACGGGTAGTATGATTGGTTCAGAATACTTATCCGGAAGTCCTCCCTCCCCTCACCCCTTTACCTCCCGTCTCGCGTGTTCCCCGCGGCGTAGATTCGCGGGATGTAGGAGAAGGAGGTGTGACATTAGAGAAAAGGCTTACACGATTGGTCGAGAAAAAGAACCTCGTTATAAGTTTCCCACGAACTAAAAAGGGTTAACCTTTAATCCGGGCTTCTCTAAACTCGAGTTGAGAAAAAGCTCCTTCTTTCCGGTGGTGACAAATGAAGAATGTTTTCCTGCCAGCTTAGCCCTCACTTGCTCTTTCCCTACTCGGCTGGCGACACTTGAAAAATGTTTTCCGGTGAATTAGTTGGGGTGGCTCAGCTCCCTAACCGTGAGAGTGCTTTAACTCAGGAAGTTAACATCTGCGTGGGTCTCAGATTCATTTTGGAAGGAAATGGTCTGTGAGAATTTTACAAGAGGGGAGACTTCTCACGCAGTAAAGAGGGCGGAGTCAAACTCTTTTTTCGCGCCGCCTCCTGAAGAGGGGGAGTAGTTTATTTCTATATATATGAGTTACCCCTTTAAGTAGAATCCATTATCTTTTAAATCTTTATATTCTAAACAACATCATCAAAATGTCTAGTGAATATTCAGCCGCGCTTTTGTCAGCAATCGGTTCGAGTGAAATAGTATCAAGGAAGCTGACAGATTTAGAGATAGGTCATGGTTATTATATCACTAATATAAAAGGCGTGACAACAAGATATGGACGCAGAGTTCTCACCTTGTTGGAGAACAAATATAACGTATGGTTACCGGCTCGATTTTCCCTGCTTACCGACGATCAGCTGAAGGAGCTCTCCAAAGCAGATCTGCTCTTGGTCTACCAGGGAATTTCCAAAAACAGCAAGACGGCGCTGATAAACTTCGAAGGTATGTTTATTACAATCTAATCAATCGAAATATGTTTGTACAGTGTATGGGTTTTTTTCAACTCTCCCTCTACGCAAATGTGGATTCTTTTTCTCAAAAACCCTTCCTTCAGGTTATCTTGTGAATGTTAGACCTCCACCGTGGTTCGGATCCCACGTTAAACTGGGGAATCCTTCATTTCATCTTGTCATTAATCGAAAGATGTATTTTTTCCGACTCTACGCAAATGTGGGGTTCTTTTTTCTCAAAAAACCCTTCCTTCAGGTTATCTTGTGATTGTCAGACCACCACCATGGTTCGGATCCCACGTTAAACTGGGGAATCCTTCATTTCATCTTGCCATTAATCGAAAGATGTATTTTTTTTTCCAACTCTACGCAAATGTGGATTCTTTTTCTCAAAAACCTTCCTTCAGGTTATCTTGTGATTGTCAGACCTCCACCGTGGTTCGGATCCCACGTTAAACTGTAGGTCCTTCATTTCATCTTGTCATTAATCGAAAGATGTATTTTTTTCCAACTCTACGCAAATGTGGATTCTTTTTCTCAAAAAACCTTCCTTCAGGTTATCTTGTGATTGTCAGACCACCACCGTGGTTCGGATCCCACGTTAAACTGGGGAATCCTTCATTTCATCTTGTCATTAATCGAAAGATGTATTTTTTCCGACTCTACGCAAATGTGGGGTTCTTTTTTCTCAAAAAAACCCTTCCTTCAGGTTATCTTGTGATTGTCAGACCTCCACCATGGTTCGGATCCCACGTTAAACTGGGGAATCCTTCATTTCATCTTGTCATTAATCGAAAGATGTATTTTTTTTCCAACTCTGCGCAAATGTGGATTCTTTTTTCTCAAAAAAACCCTTCCTTCAGGTTATCTTGCGAATGCCAGGCCTCCACCATGGTTCGGATTCCACGTTAAACTGCAGGTCCTTCATTTCATCTCACCATTACACATTAGCATATAAACCGAACGGGTGGTAAGATAATACATAATAGTCTACGCTTCCTCATTGATTCGTTCAAATCTCAGTCATGCTGAATGATGATGCTAAAACATTATCAATGTTAGCTTTAAATAACCCATATGATAAAAAAACAATAATAGTAAATGTGAGTATTCAATTGTTTTGTGACGAAACAAGACGAAAACTTGAGATTGCCTTTAAGCTTAGATATTGTGATAAGCATTCAAGCCATACAAGTAGTAGGAATAGAGTTTCACAGGCGTTGCTGCAAGTAGAAAGCAAATTTGAAAGATTACCTTAAAAGTTTTTAGCATTAAGTTGTGCTAAAGTGTTATATATAAATTGCGTACGGTAGAGACTTAAGTTCTTATGTATAATCCTCTAACAAACTTTACTTCGAACCCTAATCTTACTGTCTACATCAGGACAATCGAATGTATTTTCGAGTCATACATTTAATATGATTTTAGTTAATCTAATTAGAGGTATTCAGTTCCTAGCATCACGTCTTACTACCCGTTCGAGTTATACGCTAATATTTTTAGATATAAGAAGTGTACTCGCTTTTGCATGAAGTAGAATCGTAAACCTTTTTTTTGAGAAAATCACACCTCAGTACACGCGACCTAGATTCGAACCTTGATCCTTCTCACTCTTACTCTACGTAAATGCAGGCTCACTTCCTCTACACACAGACGATTCAGACCTGAATTAAACATGCATTAGCTTCAATGTTTGTATATCATGGCTTCATGAACGGTTGACTAGACGTCCCTGTTTTGTTTTTATAGCTGTCTCAGAGCCGCTCGAAGAGATCATAGAGCAAGTTGACCCGAAATGAAGAAGATAATACTGAGGGGAGAGTAGGGCCTTTTTAGAGCATAGTGCACCCGAAAATGACAGAACCACCGGCAAAACGTTTGCGTTTATCACCCCCTATAATTGTATCTCGGCAAACTAATGGGAATAGGGTGTACACTCTCACAGATCTAGACACAAATGAACAACTCTTAATTAGATACTTAAAACATGACGTTGCACTTAGTAAGGGTAAGTTGTATTACGCATACATTGAGCATATACCTGGCCAGATTAAGACCTCGAGTCTACTGATATCAGACCATGACAATATAGACGTACAGATCCAAAGACTTTTGACCTTATCACGAAACTTAGGTACAGGATTTACTCAGTTTAGGCTTTACCTGGAGCCGCTAGGACTATCTATTAAACTTATTGAACAAGCATACGCTCGACGTATAAAGACATACTCAATCAGTAACGAGTTACCCTACAAGGATGTTGTACAGTTTCTCGTTGCGTGCGGGGATATTTATGTAAAAACTGTAGAAAAAGAATCAAACGCGAACGGCCCTATAAAGGTAAATTGTAGCCTCATTTGCGAGTTTAAGCATCCTACTGATGGTAGAATTGAAAAGGGTTATTTCAATTCTTCTCTATACAATGCATTTAACGTACTAAACTTGTAAATCAACTTAAATCTAGAACAGACCGTCACCTAAACCCCTGACCATTAATTATTCATCACTGTGAAAGGGGAAACCCATGTTTCATCTATATTAAATCTTTTAAACATGCTGGGAATCAAACCGGGACTCTTAGCTCATCAGCCAGACAAGATACCGACTGAGCCAACGCGTTGTATTTGATGATTTAAAAATTAAAATTAGTGTTATGTGACAGCAACAAAAATCCAATCTTCCCTTCAACTTTGTTTCGCCCCCTGTAAATTATTACTGCCTACAATGACGTCATTATTATTTTTTGTCACGAGCTATACAGCGCCTACAATACACTGTTTTTATGTTCCAAAAATAACTTTTTACCTTGCTATTTTATTATTCAAAGTACAAAGCCATGAGTTCACATCCTGACACTTCAATGTGACACTCTTTTATTTTTAATCCTCTTTGTGTTTTAATTCCACATACCATCGGATTGCTCTTTGTTGTTGTTTTTTATCGTTTATCGGTAGACGTATGTTTTTTCTTCTAAAATAAAATGCTTCTACAATAAAAAAAAAAGGTGGAATCTACTTATAATATAAGCTTCAAGGAATTCCTTCGCTTTAAGAAGTGAGGAAAAAATTTGCATAAAATGTTGAGAATTTTCACTACACGTTGACTGTATAAAAAAAAAATTTGAAATCACTTTAAATGTATTTTTTTTTTAGAATGTCAGTTAAATAATAATTTGATTCTAAAGCAATTTACTAAACTGGTCTTAATATTTGGAATTTTATATCCTTATTAATTTTGAGAAAATAGTTTGTATTAAACTAACAAAACACTTGTAAATTTTAGAGAAACCATATTTTATTTCCTATCAGAATTTAAATATTCCTTTCTCTATAAAGATTAGTTTTCAGTAACTTGATATTTTAAAACAGATCATCCTAATCGAATCCATGATGTAATTATTTTAAAATTATATAATTTACAAATAGCCTTTAATGGGGATCACGTGATCAAAGGTTCCATTTGATTTTTCTGTTGATTTTCCTCTAGCACACAGATAATGAATTGGCATGTATTTGAGTACTTGAGTTTGTTTTTCCCACCCTCCCACCTCGTGAATGAGGGTACAGTTTCTGTATTTTATATAATACTCACATCTATCCCTTACAAATAGCGTGTATACCTTGATTTTCTTACGAATTGACATTTAAAGAATATTTTAGAAAACATAAACATGTGTTTTGGTGGTCAGCATTGAAAACATTTTACTTCTTTATTTTTAGCATCACGTCTTACTACCCGTTTGGTTCGTACGCCTATGTACTAATTAAACTAATGTATTATGGACTAGGAAGGCTTAATTTAGATTAAATACACCCATATTTGCTTGGTAGGAGAGTGTAAAACTATTTAAGGAAATCCACCCTTAGAGGACCCGACCTGGATCGAACCCCTATCTCCCTGTCTTTGGCAGTATAGTCTAATGCGAGAGTAATGCCTTAGACCATGCGGCCATTGACGTGGGTTTAACTTCACTATTTATGTTATTTTATAGTTATTGATATTATCTGTCAAAAAGACACGGCTGCATATCACATTACTTGACGTATGAATACTTGAAAGTAGGTATTGTAGCTTTGCTAGCTTTCATGTTAATTGGTGAAAATATTGAGGTACAGTACGTAGGTAAAAATACAAACCAATTTTTTTTATATAAATAATTTGGTTGAACTAAAGAAAATAAATATTTTTGTCAAATGAATTAAACACACAGAAACGTAAATTTTAGTTTTAGAGAACCTTTTACCTGCTTCGATGGCCGCATGGCCTAAGGCGCTACTCTGGCAGTAGACCAGACTGCAGATGAAGTGAGGGAAGTTTTTCTAAAATTATTTTCTACTCAAATGTTGGTGCATTCCATATATTATATATATATATATATATATATATATATATATATATATATATAATAATTCCTAATACCCAAAACCATTGGTGTAATTAGTCCTTAAGCGTATAGCTCGAACGGGTAGTAAGACGCGGTGCTAACATAAACTATATTTTAAAAATGGAAAGTTTAAAACACAAATATGAAGCATTATTATTTACAAAATGTTTGAGAAAACTTCAGTATAAAAACTCCATAGTGTTAGCTGGCAAACGAGCTATACCAACCGAGCGGCCGCCGCGGTTAGCAATGATAGTGCCAACATTTGCGGATAGAGGGTGTCATGTGGTCAGCATAACTCCAGTGTACACAACATTATTTGTTACCATTTCACCCCGGTAACCCCAACGTTTCCCGGGATGCGCGTCTGTGGAACGAGTTGAGCCAAACAGGCTGAGGGGATATTTTGTTCGGGTAAGGTCCCAAGATGTACCTCTCCCTCCCTCCCCCCCCCCCCCCAAATCCGAAGATATGGGCCCCATAGCTCCAGTTGTTCCGTAGATGCATCTAATGGAGGGGGTTAGATGGGGTTACCTGTTTGACTTCTGGTAAGAAAGCTGTTGTAATTTTAAAATCGGTTGAACATCTTCAGGTCAATAAATTTTTTTATCAAAAACCTTGTTTGTCAATGTATACCCTTAAAATAAGTCGATATTACGTCTTACAAGAAAATACAATTAGATAGGTTAGTAGTTTTACTGGTATTTTATATATATATTATTATTTTTATATTTCAGTTGATATTGTAGCGAACTCTGATCCTATAGGCCCGGGTATATTCCTAAACTCGTGCATTAATATATATTTCTCACATTTTTAATATCCAACTGTTTGTTGATGCAGTTTTTTTTTTACAAATAAAAAATCTTCTATTTACGTTTCCAAAGTTTAAGTCACCCCTTATTAACGCTTGTATTTACCTTTTAAGTCTAAAATGGTCATCGGAAATTGGCAACCTCTACTTGCCCTTAAGTGCACATTTAAATCCAATTCTATAACAAATTGTATGTCTACATAAGCGCCGTGGAGTCTAGTCAGCCAACACAGCACGAATGCTCTGCGGTGCTGTCTAGCTACCCCTATACTTGTAATACAGAATTCGGGGACCTATAAAAAAACCACTTCACTGACAGAACGGTCTAAGCCATCACTCTCGTATTAGATTGGTCTGTTGATGATGAGGATGTCAGGGTTTGAATCCCGGTTCAATCCACTGAGAGTGGTTTGACCTAAATGGTTTCCTATTCATCTTCCACGCAAATGCGGGTAGATTACCTCTAAAATCCTTCCTTCCTCATCCCTTCCCCTTAAGAGTAATTATCATATATACTTATAGCTTGAACAGGTAGTTTATGATAATATATAATATATATATATATATATATATATATATATATATATATATATATATATATATATATATATATATATATATATATATATAATGTTAGCAAATCAAACCCAAAAAGTAAGCCCACTGCTTCGCAGAAAAAATTCTGGGAGTGCCGGGATCAAAATCAGGACATGTAGCCAGGAATTCAGGAACTCCGACCACTAGACCAAAGAGGTCGTTTATTTATGTGATATATATATATATATATATCACATAAATAAACGACCTCTTTGGTCTAGTGGTCGGAGTTCCTGAATTCCTGGCTACATGTCCTGATTTTGATCCCGGCACTCCCAGAATTTTTTCTGCGAAGCAGTGGGCTTACTTTTTGGGTTTGATTTGCTAACATTTAATTTCATATTATATTCTAAACCTTTTCATTTTAAAATATTCTATTCGGATTATATTCGAAATAATTTAATTTTAAAATATTCGACTCGGATTTGATTTGAAATATTTTCATTTAATAAATATTCGATTTGGATCCGAAAATTTTTATTTTAAAATATTTTATTCGGATCATATTCAAAATATTTTCATTGTATAAATTGTCGATTTGAGTTGTTGATCAAAGATTCGGATTCGAAATATAAAATACTTAGATTCCAACATGCTTAACAAGAGTGGCTTAGCGCACGACTCAACCTGACACATTCTTTAGTCCTTGGATGAGTTTGAAAGCTTATTACCGACAGAAAATGGTTGTGAGGGAGGGGGGAGCCGTGGGGCTGTTCCCTCAACGAATGGATTTACAAATATACGAATACAAACTCCTATTTTCCAATTTAAAACGTTTGAGACCACAAACAATAATGAAATGTCATCATTAAATACTCTAAACTTGATGTCCACTTGTAATTAACGACATTTTGAAACGTTAACAATTATTAATTAAAAGACTAGTTAGTTTTTGGAATGGGACAAACCTCAGGACAAACCACAGAAAAATGTTCATTTAAAACTGTTTTTTTTTTAAATCAGGCCTAACTTTTTAAGACCTGAATCGGTGGGCAAGTGGACCAAATGTCAGGCTCATTTATTCTGATTTGGTGATGACGTGGGGAGGTCGTGGTTCATATGCCAGTTGAGTATACTTTGGATTTTTTTTTTTTAACTAATTGTTTTCAACTCGTCCACTCTCTCCAAACAAATAGGGCTACAGTACACTTCTTCTAAATTTTACCTTATTTATTCCCAGCCTACTAACATAAACACTTCGGTGGCCGCATGGTCTAAGATGTCGCTCTCTCAACAGGCTACACTGCCGATGACGGGGAGATCGTCGTTAGACTCTTGGTCAGCTGTGCTGAGGGTAGTTTGTCCCTAAATGGTTTCCCATTCTCCCTCCACGCAAATACTGAATGATTAATCTCTCAAATGCTTCCTTCTTCATCCCTTCCACATTAGAATAATGATCAAATGTATATACGTATAACCCGAACGGGTAGTAAGACGCGGCGGGAAAATAAAATAGACAAACATTGATTTTTCTAGCAGGGGTTGAACTACTTCTCGTAACACCCTTCTCCCACCTCTCTTCCCCCCCCCCCACCCCCCATTTCCGCTCCAGTGCTCGTCTCGCAAGCCGGTGCTTAAGTGCAGTGAAGCTAAGAGTTTCTATTGTAGCGGTCGGTGTCACAGTTGCGTGGAGTGAAGATCAGATCCCCCCCTCCCTCCCCTACTACCTCCCTCGCAGAACATCTCCGCATACACACTTCTCTTGATTCACGTAACGATACAGCTTCGTTTTTTTCCTTCCTCTTTTTTCCTATTTCCTTCCTCCCTCTTTCCCCGCGAACTAAAATAACTCAGCCTTGTCCCGATGACGTCATATCATTGTCCCTTGGAGTGGTCAGATGGAGACTCTCGGGTGTATACTTTGTAGGTCATATGGCCAGGCCACGTGGACAAAGGCGTTTACATAATTCTAGTTTGGTTTTCCGTTATTAAATAGACTTTAATTTTCGCTAAACACCTGGTCAGATAATAAGCATGTACACAAAATGCAGACACCTGGGTCGGTGGCCGCATGGTCCAAGACAGGGGTCTTCAAACTTTGTTTGTCTGAGGACCAAAGTTTTTGTCTCTTGTTGGCTCGTAGGCCGCAATGCTGTACCGACAATATTCGGATTGAAAGTATTAGTTTTATTTTGGCATAACGAGTGTCTGAGCGGTGATAAGTGAACCCGAACACTCCCGAATATGTCCGAACATTCGCGACTAGGTATGAACACTCCCGACTATGTACGAACACTCCCGACTATGTCCGAACACTCCCGACTATGTACGAACACTCCCGACTATGTACGAACACTCCCGACTATATACGAACACTCCCGACTATGTACGAACACTCCCGACTATGTACGAACACTCCCGACTATGTACGAACACTCCCAACTATGTACGAACATTCCCGACTATGTACAAACACTCCTGGCTATGTTATAACACTCCCGACTGGGTACGAACACTCCCGACTATGTACGAACACTCCCGACTATGTTCGAACGGACCCAGAATAGTATTCTCTCCATTGTCCACTAGAGTAGTAATTTGTCAGATTAAGGTGGATTTATATAAAAATGTAAATTTTTATCCACGTATAAAACAAAAATTGTTTACAAAATAGCTTAAAATACTTTTTTATTTTATTATTTTAGTGTGTAAAATAAGAATTTGTATTTGTCATTTTTCTTTTGAAATAATTTTATATTTTTCATGAGCCAGCGGGCTGCAAAAAAATGTTACCGGGGGCTGCAAGTGGCCTGCGGGCCCTGGTCTAAGGCATCACTCCCACCCTAGACTAGACTGTCGATGATGGGGAGATCGAGGTTCTAATCTCAGTCGAATATACTGAAAGTGGTTTTCCAAAATGATTTTCCACTCTCCCTCCACGTAAATGCGGGTACATTTGATCTAAATATAACCTTATTAATATCATTGGCGTAATTAGTACATTAGCGTATAGCCCGAATGGGGAGTAATACGTGGTGCTAAAAAAAAATACACTAAGCCAATGTGTTAGGGATGAGTAAGGTTGAATTTAGAGGAAGTGTACATTCATTTGTGTGAAGGGGAGTGGGGAAACGTTTATTGAAAACCACCCTCAGTACACCCAACTGGTGTTCAAACTGGGACCTTCCAGTCATCGGCAGTTAACCTATTTACAGGGAAACACACCTGAGACTATTTTACTACCGAAATTGGTTGAGTATACTTTTTAAAAAAAGATAATTAAAATCAGGATTGATAGAAACTCGAAAAGACGCTGTCGAAAGAAATGGTTGTTTTCTGAAACTGCGGTTTACCCTTTGAACATTTTTTTTTTTTTCTAATTCTAACCAAACAACTTTTAGACGCAGACTTAGTGAATAAGCTACCATTTAAAAAAATTAAAAATTAAAATCGGGTGATTAGCAGACCCCAGGAATTATTTTCTAAGTAAATACGTAGATTTCAAACATAAATCAAATCTCACCTTTTTTTTTAGCACCGCGTCTTACTACCCGTTCGGGATATACGCTTAAGTACAAATAACGCTAGTGCGTTAGGAATTGGGAAGGTTGAATTTAGAGGAAGTGAACCCACATTTACGTGGAGGGAGAGTGAAAAACCATTTAGAACAACACCCCCCATTGACCTGAGCAAAACTCGAACCTCGATCTCTCCGTCCTCGGCAGTGTAGCTCAACCCGAAACTAGCACGTTAACTACGTCACCGATGCGGGTAAGCCCATTTTTGTGCCTCCTGTTGTGTTATGACAGGCAAATCTAGTGAAGTTTGTGCAGGATTACAGTATAACATGAAATGGAAATGAGAACGACATGAAACGGAAAAGAAAGAATATTTTATTCCGACTTGATTTGGAAGGGTTTATTCTCAAGAGTCACGTCCCGTCTATAACTCCTCATTTTTTTTTTTTTTGTCGACAACTTAAAAATACACCCTGCAAAAAAACTTTTGTTCTTCGAACTTCCTTTTATTTTTAAATAATAACAACTATTGAAAACGTTAAAGTTTCTTTAGGTCACGAAAATAAAAGTATGTTTACGTGTGCTTTATAAGAAAATGTGAGAAGTTATACTGCTGGTAGTTTAATGTTTATTTCTTTCAATAAAAGTTCAACTCTCTGCGGATTATTTGAACTGATTATCTACATCGTTTAGTTTGTGTGTGTTTGCGTATAACCCGAACGGGTAGTAAGACGCGGTGCTAATAATAATATGTGTGTGTTTTTTTACTCAAACTTTTTCCGCAGTCCCACATCTCTCCAGTAAGATCAGTCCCCTTATTTGGCTACACACCACTCACACAGTTAGTGATGAAAACTATGATTGCAAAAAAAAAACTTAATTCAAGATCATTCGACAGTAAAAACAATGAAATAATTATATATATTCTTATTATTAAATTATTATTATTATTATTATTATTATAAATCTTTTAGGTTAGAAAATGTTCAAAGAAAATGTATGCTATGATAAATACTTTACTAACAGGATTTATTATGATTATAACAGAATTCAAAATCTCTTTAGCGCTCCAAACTCTCTTCTCGCGTAGACTTTATTGTGATGCCCTTTTTTGTTTTTAATATTTTCAATAACAAAATTTCTTGCAAATTTGCCCTTGATCATGTAGGCGTTCATATCCCTTCTCGGGCTTCTCGTAATCCTAAATTTTTTTTCTCGAAAGCTCTTATAAGGTGAGCCCTTGCGGTCGTTGTATCCATAGCGCCAATTCTAGATTTGTCGTATTCGACTTTTATCATAAAAGAAAAGCTAAATTCAGAGAGTTATTTAAGGAACTCCCTTATCAATAATTTATCATGTAGAGGTTCTGCATATAATATTTAAATTTACAACATTCTGATTTATATTTTTTGCATATTGTTACTTCTTTTAACCACTTTTTAGTTATTGGTTATTATTGCTATTTTTTATTCTTATCATTATTAATTACTATTATTTTCGTAGCTATTCATCAGTATATATAATTATTTAGCTATTATTGTTTATCTTATTTTCTCGTGTAATTATATAATATACTTGTAAGGTACTTGTGTACTTTTCAGTGCTGGAATATTATAGGTCTTACGACTGTTGAACAGCACTTTGATAAAAGAAATTAAAATTAATTAAAATTATTATTATTATATTATATTTCATTGTGCACACTTCATATAAAAGTCCAGTTATACACATTAATTATGTTATCTTATCAACATTGTCATAATCAATTGTTTTCAACCTGTGGCCGCGTCAGTATAATAAAATTCCTTCATCTTTCTCCATCCTTCCACGATTTGTCTCCTCTCACTTGCACACTTTCTGTTATCTACTCTTACTCAGCTTTTTCTTGGCCTCCCTTGTGGTATTTTCCCTACATACTTCATTTCCATAATTTTATTTAACATCCTCTCTTCTTACCTCCTCATTACATGCCCATACCAACTCACCCTTGTCTTCTCTACTATCTCATGTACTCCAACATCCTCATTACATACTCATACTATCTCAGTCTTGCTTCCTCTACTATCTCATGTACTCCAACATCCTCATTACATGACCATACCATCTCAGTCTTGCTTCCTCTACTATCTCATGTACCCCAACATCCTCATTACATACTCATACTATCTCAGTCTTGCTTCCTCTACTATCTCATGTACCCCAACATCCTCATTACATACTCATACCATCTCAGTCTTGCTTCCTCTACTATCTCATGTACCCCAACATCCTCATTACATACTCATACTATCTCAGTCTTGCTTCCTCTACTATCTCATGTACCCCAACATCCTCATTACATACTAATACTATCTCAGTCTTGCTTCCTCTACTATCTCATATACTCCAACATCCTCATTACATACTCATACTATCTCAGTCTTGCTTCCTCTACTATCTCATATACTCCAACATCCTCATTACATACTCATACTATCTCAGTCTTGCTTCCTCTACTATCTCATGTACTCCAACATCCTCATTACATACTCATACTATCTCAGTCTTGCTTCCTCTACTATCTCATGTACTCCCTGTACCCCCACTATTTACCGGATAGCTTCATTCCTATTCTTGTTTCTCCTCTCCTTAAACTTAATAATAGTAAGCAACACGCATAAAATAGAAAGTTGGACTCCTTTAAGTTCTAATGATTTGAAATCATTGAACAACTATTTATGGCTTGTAATTATTCACTTGTTAAAATTGTGCATAGTAATATGCGATGATAAAAAAAAAATTTAATAAATATTTGACTGTCGAACAGTGCAGGGAATAAATAGGTCCTACAGTCATGGTGATATGTTCACAGGTACTGGGCAGTGACCAACATTCACCAGCACTATAACTCATGGCCATGGTGATATGTTCACAGGTACTGGGCAGTGACCAACATTCACCAGCACTAGGTTTCATGGCCATGGTGATATGTTCACAGGTACTGGGCAGTGACCAACATTCACCAGCACTATAACTCATGACCATGGTGATATGTTCACAGGTACTGGGCAGTGACCAACATTCACCAGCACTAGGTTTCATGGCCATGGTGATATGTTCATAGGTACTGGGCAGTGACCAACATTGACTACATTCACCAGCGCACGGCGCAGAGGATAGGGATCATGATTATAGTGGTCTGGAGCGTATCCTTCATGGTGTGCATCGCACCCATGTTCGGCTGGAAGGACCCGGGCTGGGAGGAGCGCGTCTCCCAGGACAGGGAGTGTCTCGTCAGTCAGGATGTCGGCTATCAGATCTTCGCGACGGCCTCCTCTTTCTACCTCCCACTCTTCGTCATCCTCGTCCTCTACTGGAGGATCTTCCAGACAGCGAGGAAGAGGATCAGGAGACGGGTGAACGCTGCGGCTGGAGCCTCCGCAAACCCCCCCGGGGGTATCAGGAACCCCGCCGCCGGGGGCGTCATCGCCGGGGCGGCGGGTACCACCGGGGGTCTGGCGGCGGCCGTCATCACCGTAATCGGCCGACCTCTCCCGACCATCTCC
Source organism: Timema cristinae (assembly GCA_039000515.1). NCBI lineage: Eukaryota > Metazoa > Arthropoda > Insecta > Phasmatodea > Timematidae > Timema > Timema cristinae. Next base: position 68,690,538 of record JBCFYV010000003.1, on the reverse strand, counting down.
GAGGCAACCACGACGACTACGACCACGGCGTTCACCAACGTGTCCTCCGCCAACACGAGCCCGGAGAAGACGTCGTTCCAGAACGGGATGGAGCCGGACGCTCCCACCATGACGGATTGCATGAACCCTTACCAGCATGCCCCTCCCCCCACCCACCACTTCCCCGTCAAGAGGAAAACCAAGGACTCGGCCGACTCTAAGCGCGAGAGGAAGGCGGCCAAGACTTTGGCGATCATCACCGGGGCGTTCGTCATGTGTTGGCTGCCGTTCTTCATCATGGCGATACTGCTGCCCCTGTGCCAGACGTGCGACTTCAACCCTTACATGGTGTCGTTCTTCCTGTGGTTGGGTTACTTCAACTCCACCCTCAACCCAATCATCTACACCATCTTCAGTCCGGAGTTCAGGCACGCTTTCAAGAGGATCCTCTGCGGCAGGAGGAACAGTTTGAGACGCAGGAACAGGAGACTTGGGGTTAGGTATCTACAGTGAGCGCATCAACGTTTCTTTCGCAACGCCACGTCACAATTATATGAACACCACTTTGGTTCCAGTATTTTTACACTTCCCAAATCGCAATAATATGACTACTTCTTTGGTTCAAGTGTATTCGCACTCCCCAAACATTGATCATGTAAATACCCCTTTAGTTCAGGGATTTTAGCACTCCCCAAAAAGAAACCATGTGAATACTGTTTTCATTAAAGTGTGTTCACAACCCCTCCACCCAACCACCCACCCCTAACCTTCCTTCCCTCCCATATAGCACACATGTGAGTATATATTTGGTTCATATTCGCTAGCACTCTTCTACATCGCAATCATGTGAATATCTCTTTGGTTAAAAAATGTTCACACTCCTCACATTGAAGTTCTTTAAATTACCTTTTGACTCCAGTTTGCCCACATTCCTCACATCACCATCATCTGGGTTCGTTGTGTTTGCAATCTCCACATCGTAGGCTTGTAATTACCACTTTACCACAGTGTATCTTATGTTATCACGCGCTGTTCTGTTTTGAAGTTATATACTGCACTTTGCAACGATTATATAAATGTCATAGATATTAATAATTTTATTTATTTATTTATTTATTTATATGCTCCTTGAACTATAATTTTAAGACTAAATAATAATAAAAAATTTTAAGTGTATAAACACTCTCATTTTGTGTTTCAATAATTATAAAACGATATACAACATTATTAGATATACGATTGTGAAACTATCTTATATGTGTAATGTGTTGTTTTATATCTGCGGTATTCGAAGTGTTATTCGTAAAATTTCGGGCCTACCACACATATTACCACTAATAAAAGAACTACTGGGACCAACAAAATTAAAATTTAATTTTCACAAACATCAAAATAAAAACACGCGTGATTTTAATTTATTTATTCCAAATAGGGCTAAAATAACTTACTTGTTGATTAGTAATAATTTTTTGACTGTGCATTAAGTGATGAAAATATATTTGTGTTACATCTTGTAGCCCTAAATTTTTATTTGATGCAAAGTAAATATATATATTTATTTGATATTAACATGGCCTAGTGCTAAAAAAAAAGGTATAAGTAATCACAAGATACGCTTATACACAAGGTAATAAATAATATCACATTATATTAGAGTAATACATTTTTAGATGTTCCATAATATATGTATTGTTCTCGTTAGTTCTGAAAAGACTAATATAAGTTACATTGAAGTAATTAATTTTGAATTGTTAGCTAAAAGTAAAGATTAGGATTTTAAACGCGATGATTACAATACGCTTCTTAATCGCACATACACACACACATCTCCCAATAATATATTAACACATGTAATTATAGAATAGTTCGATGAGTGAATAATTTAATAAGACTGCTTGTTAATTTCTTCCATTAAATGTTTCTTGAAATCTTGTAAATATACGTATAATCTTTGTATATCCTACCGAAACAAGATCAAATACTTCCCGAATATTTAATATGTCTTATAACTTAATATTATATTGTATCTCTCAAAAAAAAAGTTTATAAAAACGGTTTATTCTATGTAAATATTGCCGTTATAAATATCTATGGCAAATATACTATAATTAATTTGAAAATTTTTTTCATAATGTGATACACAATCATTTCATATCTTCGTAATTTTCTATTTTAACAAAAAAAAATACACACACACACAATAATTGATATCAAAATAAACTGTTTTGTACTATATATAATATTTGTGTTATTTTTAATGTAATATCAAGTAAGAGATTGTAACTGAGCGATAATGTTTTAACTATATTATGTATATTCATGTCTCTCTTTATGTACTGTCACAAAAAAAATGTTAAAGAATATTTTGTTAATAGTCTAAATAAATGTTATTAAAATATTTGATAAAACAGATTAATACTAGGGTATAAGTTGGAGCTGAAGCTGGTGTTTTAGGTTAAGTGGCATAAGTAATTTTATCTAGCCTATGTGTTAACAGAAAGTATGAGTTATACCCATGCGATGTTGTGGTTTTATTAGTGAAAGGTTAAAGTAGATTAGTAGCACATGATACAATGATGGGCGACCAACGGCGTGGCGTGGAGTGTTGCCAGGGTAAGCAAAGTCTCTTAAAATTATATCTACGATATATTCTCACTATCCGACACCTTATCTTAGTTGGTAGCGTGTTTGTATACTGAACTAAGGGTCCCGGTTTCTATTCCTGGCATTGCCGAAAAATTTATCATCAGTTAAATATGGGTCTACCCTTTCACAATGATAATTTAACGGGTGAGCGTTGGATGTTGTACTCATCCTTGTCTTAAGATAGATTATAAGGCATATTCTGAAGCCACGACAGGCCTAGCAAGCCGGTAGTAGAAAATTATATGGCTTGAACAAAATATTGATCCAGAACACAAGCTGGAAACAGTGATGGTTGTAAACAAATATTTTTATTTCGTCAAGTCAACAGTTGACCAGTTGAATGTAGACTATGATCTACATATCGTAACCCGCCTCGGTGGCGTAGTTGGCTAACGCACTTGTCGTGTTGAGCTCGACTGCTGAGGACGGGGAGATCGAGGTTCGAATCTCGGTAGGGTGAACTGGGGGTGGTTTTTCCTAAATGGTTTTCCACTCTCCCTCCACGCAAATTCGGGTTCACTTCCTCTAAGTAAACCTTCCCAATTCCTAATCCATTAGCGTAATTAGTACTTAAAGCGTATAACCCGAACGGGTAGTAAGACGCGGTGCTAAATATTATTACATATCGTACCTCACATGGCAATGTTGATATCTGACCAATGAGAGCTCTACTGAGTGATGGAAACAATCCACAGGTATACTTTCAACTTACTCTGCTTACTCTAGCAACACTCCACGACACGACACTTTGGGTCACAATTATAATTCATCCTATTTGGAATTTCTTAGTATTATGCAGCACAGATTGGCTTCAACCGAATTACATTTCAAAATCAGTAAATTGGTTAAATAGTGTGGTACGTATGATAATCATACACACATTTGGATAATTCTAACCAAGTATTTAACCAAAGGGATAACCAGGAACCTATTTACAGAGATAGTACTTTGAGTCTGGACACCTCACCCAAAATTACAACTAATATTAAATCTAAGTAAATTATACCTTGTTGAGATACATATTTTATTGCTGCTATTTAGTTATAAAACTATTTTCGTGGCATATGGTGTTATGAATTGTAAATCTTCAATACAATATTTGTTAAGCACAGTGTCGGAGGAATGATTGAGTGCCCAATCCTCTTTCTTTCTCCTATTTGCACCCCTATTGACCGCAATCAAATCTTAAAGACGTTCTTGAGTGTAACGCAACGTTATGTTAGCTTTTAAACGTTAAAAGTTATGTCGATGATGGGGAGATCCAGGTTCGCATCTCGATCGGGTGTACTGAGGATGATTTTTACAAAATTGTTTTTCCATTCTCTCTCCACACAGATGCGGGTAAACTTCCTCTAAATATAACTTTCTTAATCTCTAAAACCATTAGCATAGTTAGTACGAGTTTAACCCTAAAGGGTAGTAAGACACAGTGCTAGAGATATATTTGTATTTTCTTACCCTCAGTACAACTAACCGGGATTTGAACCCTAATCTTCCCATCATTGGCAGTTTAATCTATTGCAAGTATGACACCATAAACTATTAAACCACTGAAGCGGGTTGTATAAAACTATCTTTTAAACACAGCGTCTCATTACCCTTTTGGGTTATACCCCTATATACAAGTCACGCTAATATGCTAGGGATTATAAAAGTTTAATCTAGAGTAAGTGTACCCACATTTGCATATATATATATATATATATAGAGAGAGAGAGAGAGAGAGAGAGAGAGAAGTAGAAAAGTATTTAAGGAAAAGCACTCGGTATACCGTATGGGACTCGAACCCTGATTTTTCACTTGGAAGTCCAGCCTATTGTGAGAGTGACGCCTTAGTCTATTCGACCAACGAAGTTGGTTTTATATAATTGTTCCATTTGTGTACCCATTCAATTTCTCTTTGAGATGTTTCCCCTATCAATGATTTACAATTCTCTCTACTGTTGATATATTCAATAAAAGCTCAACAAGTTTGGTGGATGTTAAAATTGAGAAAATCATTGAGAAGAACTTTAAATAGTCGGATCTATTTTAAAGGGAGAGTAAATGGTCGACATTCATCCGTTGCTAGACCACATATTAGGACATCTGCCAACACGTTGACGCTTCAAAACAAGCGAGGACGTCTAGAACAGGCGTAGGAAAACCTTTTGTTATTGTAAGGTCACAAGTAGATTACGGATTACGGATTCCTCATCCGCCACGCACACCTCATTTTCAAAATATATTTCTACCAAATATGATAGTGTGCTAATCATAGATAAATAGAATTATAAGAGCGGTTAGTTTTTTTAACAGTTTGCTTTAAAAATAACAATTTTTTATGAACATCATCATGAACAGCTTCCAGCCATTGGTTGGGTCTGTTTGGTACATAAGACTCTGCACCGCCCTCTTTCCTCCTACCTCCTCTCTTCCTCCACCTTGGTCCAGTCCTCTCCTCCACACTCCTCCTTACTCCCTTCAGCCATCTGTCCCTTGGTCTTCCTATCAACCTCCTTATCCAACATCCTCCTGGACCTCCTTTCCCTCTCCATTCTCCTCACATGTCCAAACCACCTTATCTATCCTTTCCTGGCCTGGCTCTTTCTTTACTATTCCTCTTACACTCTCTTCTCTCATCCTGTCATCTTTCTTTATTATTCCTCTTACTCTCTCTTTTCTCATCCTGTCATCTTCCTTTACTATTCCTCTTACACTCTCTTCTCTCATCCTGTCATCTTCCTTTACTATTCCTCTTACTCTCTTCTCTCATCCTGTCATCTTCCTTTACTATTCCTCTTACTCTCTCTTCTCTCATCCTGTCATCTTTCTCTACTATTCCTCTTAATCTCTCTTCTCTCATCCTGTCATCTTCCTTTACTATTCCTCTTAATCTCTCTTCTCTCATCCTGTCATCTTCCTTTATTATTCCTCTTAATCTCTCTTCTCTCATCCTGTCATCTTCCTTTTTCTATTCCTCTTAATCTCTTTTTTCTCATCCTGTCATCTTTCTTTACTATTCCTTTTACACTCTCTTTTCTCATCCTGTCATCTTCCTTTACTATTTCTCTTACTCTCTCTTCTCTCATCCTGTCATCTTTCTTTACTATTCCTCTTATTCTCTCTTTTCTCATCCTGTCATCTTTCTTTACTATTTCTCTTACTCTCTCTTTTTCTCATCCTGTCATATTCCTTTACTATTCCTCTTACACTTCTTTTCTCATCCTGTCATCTTCCTTTACTATTCCTCTCTTCTCTCATCCTGTAATATTTTGTCACACCAATCCTGCTTCTCAGAAATCTCATTTCACTCTCCTGCATTCTATTTTTATCCTATTCCTTCATTACCCACGTTTCTCTAGCTTACGTCAATATTAGTAGGTGATAGGCATTGTAGATCACTCCCTTGTCATTTAATTGATTAAAATACACGACGTTGGTGAAGGTATTAATTTTTAACACTGAAGATACATAATTGATAAAACTAATTGTCCAAAAAGGCCTGATTAAAAACTTCAATAGGTGCTAGGTTCTTCATGGCTGGTCTAGAACCATAAGAATATCATTTATTGTCGTTGCCTTACGTCACAAGGGACAAAGTTCACAAGCATCTTGCGAAAATTAATGGAGACAAGACAGTAAAATATTGGAGTGGTCCGAACCAAACCAAATAAAAACTGAAAGGGGTTTTTAAATATTTATTTTGCTCCGTCTTTTACTAACAATCCGGGTGGGTTTTTTTTTTTTCGCATTTAACTGTACTAATAGGGTAGGTATGAGCAATGTAGAGTTGAGAGGAGATTGTAGCCCAATTTTCTAGGACGGAGAGTGAAAAAAAAATATGTTATATGGTGAAATAAACCTTAAGAAAAATCCAGACCTGGTTGAAACCTTGATCTTTCCAAACAGACATTGAAGCCAAAGAGCGCTAGTATCGTTGCATTTTAGCTCACGCGCAATTCAAACATTTAATTCAGTGGTTTTAGGTAATATTGTGGCCAGAGAAAATAATTATTATTGAAAACAAAGACCCTTATTATTAATTAAAATATATTTCACTAATAATAATAATTGTTTGATTTTGATTTGATTTAAGCATTTAAATTAGCTTGGTAATATTAAATATACTCTTTATAAAAATTATAAAGATACTTTGGGGTGACTTTATACACACAATGTCATATTTGTATTGTAAAACTATTATAAATGATAGATATTAAGGTAGGAATGTAGGGGATGCGAGTTAATTAAGGGCGGTGTTTTCACAGTTTATATAGAAAAACTTTTTTTTAGCCAAAATATTTATCTAGTAAAACACGAGAGTTTATTTTCTTCACTCGGTGATATCAACAGTTGTTGAATATCTGTCACGAACATAGCATCATTAGATGATAAATATTTTAAATGAAGAGAAAAAGTTGTCATTAAATTTCAGGACACCCTCGACAGATATTCAACAACTGTTGATATCATCAAGTGAAGAAAATTAAACTCTTATGTTTCTACTAAAACAAATTTTATATATTTTAGCCGAAAAAAGTGTTTTTTTTTATAAAAACTGCAAAATAATTGCCCTTAACTCCAGTTCCTTGAATCCCCACCTTATAGGATAAAATATGTTTCTTTCTTATTTAAATTACTTTTAAAAAAAAGTATTTGCTGGGGTTCTTTTGGGGTTTTAAATATAAAAGTTGTTATCCTGGAAAATTCGTTAGATGTGACTTTAATATTTTATTTTTCACACGCTTATATATATTCATAACTACGATATAGCCTACAGCGATCACAGCACTAGGTCATACTGCGGCAAAATATGGAAATAAAAATCTTAGAGATTTGATTAACTTTTTACATATTGTTTTGGGAGGAGTGTCATAGAGATGGACATTACTAACCTCATTTCACCCATTTCGGAGGCCGCGTGGTCTAACGCGCTACTCTCGCAATAGACTAAACTGCCCGTGATGGTAAGATCGGGGTTCGAATCTCAGTTGGGTGTATAGAGAATGATTCTTACAAAGTAGTTCACCACTCTCCCTTCACTCAAATGTGGGTACATTGCCTATAAATATAAACGTCATAATCTCTAAAAAAAAATAGTTTAATCAGTACATAAGTGTATAGCTCGAACGGGTAGTAAGACACGGTGATTTAAAAAAACTCATTTCGCTACAGATATATTTTCTTGTTTTATGTAATAATCTCCATCATGTCGTCCCTAGTGTCCGAAAGTGGAACCCGCTGAGAAGTTAATGTCGCGCGACACCACTGTCCCATTTCAACAAGATGGCGGACATCACTTCAAGTGATGTCCCCCACCCACCTAATAACATCACACACTTTCATGACGCTGCCCAGTGAATGCTACTGTCTGAAAACACACAGTGACATTTCATTCTCACGCGGCAAGAACCATCAACTTAGACTATGGAGCATATTTTTTTATTAACTTTTTATTACATGTTCCAAATACTTTTTTTAAAAACCCGTTTGCTTTGTGATGCGTAATATTACGTTACATTTGGTAGTTTTAGAAAGCTTAGTACGTCTCATTTTGTAACTGTAGAGATAGTAATAAAACGTTACATTTGTAACTATGTTAGGCGTAAAATAATGTAGCGTTTTGTAATTGTGAGAAGCGTAATATAACGTCACATTTTATATTTTTGGGCTGTATGTAGTATGTCACCTTTTTTAATTGTGTTAGGCGTGATATGTCACATTTTGTAATTGTGGTAGGCGTGATATGTCACATTTTGTAATTGTGTGAGGTGTGATACGTCACATTTTGTAATTGTGTGAGGTGTTGATACGTCACATTTTGTAATTGTATTTACGACGGTGAATAGGGCAAGATTGCCATAGAGAATTTAATATCACATCGAATAAATAAATTCAATCCATAAAATCATATCAATACCTACACTGGTGGTCATGCTAGGAGGTGTCAGATTCACATGGCATGGTTGGTGTTAAAACTCCAACCAGGTTAGCCAAGGCTAAAAGGGAGGATTTTTTATTTCCAACCATGGTTTTAACACGTTAATGAGATTCTATTTCATTTCATTCATATTCTTCATCCTAATATTATATTAAGTAGTATATATAATTTATATATCCTGTCTCCCCCTAAATAAAAAAGGTATACATTTTATTCCAACCAAGTGTAGCTTACACGTGAAAGCTCTATTTTTTATCCCAACAAAATGTAGCCTACACGTGAAAGCTCTATTTTTTATTCCAACAAAATGTAGCCTACACCTGAAAGCTCTATTTTTTATTCCAACCAAGTGTAGGCTACATGTAAAGGTCCCAAGCAACACTAGGAACTATATTACTGAGTTTTTTTTAATAAAGAGAGGGCTGATTTTGACAGGTAATTTTAGAACGTTCTATACACGTCTATGCTTTCATTTATTTATTTT
>JBCFYV010000003.1:68608714-68681406 GCA_039000515.1 Timema cristinae | reverse complement strand
ATTAGTACTTAAGCGTATAACCCGAACGGGTAGTAAGACGCGGTACTAAATAATAATAATAAATCTACGTACGTCATAACAGGCTACCAGCGCCCCTAGCGGCGCATTTCGAGTACAATAAACGAACAGACGGGGATTCGATTAAGGGAATTTCGGGTTTAGTTTGTGATAAATTTTACGAAAAACCATAAAAAATGATGAAATATTGAAATATAATACTATCACAAAATAAATAAAAGTCAAAGTGTTTTATTTGCGTGGCGGGTTGGGGCTCTTAATTTCGGGTGGACTCGTGCATGATACATCTGGCACACGCCTTAATCCGGGCTTGCAGGCACACAGTGTTATTTGTCAGGTCACAAACTCCCGATATATCGATATGATCCCTAGCTGTGAGAGCAAGTGAGGCAGGAGTGGTTCGGAGTTCACTAAACGTGCTAACAGATGCTAGTACACTCCAATTTTTATAAGAAGAGCTTATATATATATAAAACTTATTTTTTACGATCAATATTTCCAACATTTTACTGTAATATTAGTGTTATTTTATATGTATTGCTAATACATGGAGGATACAAGGGAAAAGGGGAGGTCACATAGTACACACTTTCTAGGACAACAACTTTTATATCTCAAACTCCAGAAGAACCCTAGAAATACTTTTTTTAAATTAATTTAAATATTTACAAAGACCTCTTTTAACCACAATCTGAAGTACATTATAGAAATGTTCATGCCTGTCTAATAGATGGCAGCATCAACTCAACTTGAGTTAAAATTTGAATTTCCCAAACTTTTCCTCTTGTATTCATCATATGAATGCGTGAAAGTAGATCTAATAACTTTTCTAGCTGTCAGATAAGGTTCTTACTATGAGATTTGGATAGTAGCTGAAACAAACACACACACACACACAACACAACACACACACACAACACCAACACACCACAAGTAGAATCTACAAATTTATTTGACATCAGGAAAGCTACAAAACTTAGACCATAATTCAAACCATAGACTACAAGACTTTATATTGGACAGCTGTAACTCGACAAAAATCACAGACAGCAAATGCTTCACAACCAAATCATAAATAAAAATACGTACAAACAAACAAAACACAAACACAAACACAAACACAAACACAACACAAACACAAACACAACACAAACACAAACACAAACACAACACAAACACAAACACAAACACAAAACACAAACACACACACACACACACACACACACACACACACACACACACACACACACACACACAACACACACACACACACACACACACACACACACACACCACACACACACACACACACACCAAGTGTAGAGCCTGATGTCTTTACGAAATTTTATTTGACAGTCAGGAAAGGCTACCAAATTACTTTCATGTATCCATAATTCAAACCATATGATCTACAAGACTTTATATTGGACAGCTGTAACTTTGGCGGTCAAAAGATTCACAGCAGCAATTTTTGTCTTCTTTTATTATTTCTTTTTTTAATCATTTTTTAATCATTTTTTAATCATTTAAATATAAATTATGTACATATGTTTTTAGCACAGCGTCTTACTACCCTTTTGGGGTGTACGCTTATGCACTAATTATACTAATGTGTTAGGAATTAGGAAGGTTTAATTTATATGAAGTACATCCACATTTTCGTGGAGAGAGAGTGGAAAATCACTTGAAAAAACCCTTAGTGCACCCGATGGGGATCGAACCTCGATATTCGCGTCATCTGCAGTCTGGTCTACTGAGAGAGTAGCGCGTCAGACTATGCGGCCACCGAAGTAGATATAAAATTATCAAACTAACAGTTAGAAAGATTTTTTAAAAATTATACCGGCATCTTTAGTTAACCTAAAAGCATAAAAATGATCTACAATAAAAAGAGCTTCTAAAAGGGTTCTGTCCTTTCATAGATACAGTAGCCCCATGGCTTCTTTGGTGCTGACTGACAGCTGACAACTGACAGCTTTGAAAAGTTACCAGACCAAATTATGTATCCCTACGCCGAACCATATGATCTGCAAAAACATGTTTTAGCAGCTGTCACTTCTGACAGTCAACATTTAGGTACATACCTAAATATTGACTGTCAGAAGTCAGCTGTGAGCTGTCAGTCAGCACCAAAGAAGCCACGGGGCTACTGTACATAAGGTGAACCAGGGCGATACGAAGACTGTTGATCACGTCAATACAACTCGTTACTCGTGCGCTGCGCTTCTGTTTACAAATAAAAATACTCTTTAGCTTCAAGCTAATATTTTTTATAACTTTTCTCTACGTAATAAAACACATTTATGGTATGAATAAACTCTTATGTTGACTAGTTTTAAGGAGAAATAAATGGGAATAAGATACTTTTTAATTTATTATTACCTGCTTTAGTGGCCGCATGGTCTAAGGTGTCACTCTAGTGTTAGACTAGACTGCCGATGACGAGGAGATCGGGGTTAAAATCCCGATCGGGTGTAATGAAGGCTTTTTCCAGATGGTTTTGTACTTTCTTTCCACGCCAATGCGGGTACATTTTTTCTAAATTCAACCTTCTTCATCCCTAGTTCAGTAGCATAATTAATACAGATGCGACTAACCTGAACAAGTAGTAAGACGCGGCAGTAAATAAATAAATAAATAAATAAATAAATAGTTATTTCATGCACCTATCCAAAAAACAAAAAAAAACCCACATAATTACTTTATTAATTTGTTTGTTATTTAAATTAATCATTAAGTAGCCAACCCTACAGTAATTCTTCTTCTTCTTATTATTAGCACCGCGTCTTACTACCCATTCGGGTTGTACGCACTTACGCTAATGTGTAATGGTAGGGTGATTGTGAGATGAAATGAAGGACCTACAGTTTAACGTGGAATCCGAACCACGGTGGAGGCCTGGCATTCCCCACATTCACAAGATTTCTTGTCAGAGGTGAAGGAAGGGTTTGGTAATCAGATAAATCTGTGCCGGGACCGAGGATTGAAACCCCAGCCGCCAGCACAGAAGTCTGACACCTTACCCCTAGACCACCAGGTCACCGTTAGAGTAATTCTGAAGGAATGTTACAAAAAAAAACAACAGAAAAAACTTCCGTTGGCCAAGATAGTGTCAACTGATGCGGATAAAGGGTGTCATGTAATCACCTCAACGAACACCCACCTCCCCCGGCCGTTAATATCAGTTTTCTTGACCATATATGCTACTTTTTCATTCGAGTATTTCCTCATTTGTCCTCACGAGGCTGAGTTGACTCCATTCCAAATCCACTGCTTCACAGAAAATCTGAACTAGCTGGAGATCGAACCTGGGACATCTGGATCTGTAGCCAGGAACTCTGGAAGTGTTATTAGAAGCTTTGGATAAATATTTTGGTGAATTGAATGTAGTTTTACGGAGCAAATACAAAATATTTCCTACATCATATTTTTAAATTATTATATTAAAAAAAAAAAAAAGTTATTCATAAGGAAATCAGGGTTACTATTCTCCTTTCAAGTTGTAGAGCTACCACGATGACGTCACTGGTTGAAGTTCTCTCTCTCTCTCTCTCTCTCTCTTCGTGATTACAGGTCTCCGGTTCGGTCTCATGCAGGTCAAGGCTGGTCTCGTATACCTTCTCTCCAAGTACAAGCTGAGCTCGTGTGACAAGACAACGGTGCCTCCGAGATTCGATCCAAGGACCATCGTGGCTTCACCACTGGGAGGGGTGTGGCTCAAGGTCACTCCGAGACGATCCCCGGGGACTCTCCTCTCCGCCGAGTGATCGTCCCCCCCCCCTGCTACCCGATCGTCTCACAAACACTGCGGCTTCTATAACCTGGCTGAGCGAAGCTCGTTTAGACTGCAATCGTAATACTTGTCGCGGAGTTTATTTTGGGTATCGCTTTTAACGGGGCCCTTATAATATACGGTTAACTAAGCCAAACGAACCCGCTTTTCGGGGAAATCGGCGTTTGATCCAGATCGGGTGTATCGAGTTTTTTTTCCTAAACGGTTTTTCACACTACTTCAACGCAAATGCGGGTGCACTTCCTCTAAATTTAACCATCCTAATCCTTAAAACATTAGCGTAATTAGTACATAGGCGTATAGCCCGAACAGCTAGAAAGACAGGGGGAAGTAAGTTTACGACATGATGTTAAGACTTACTATTAAACCCTAAGAAATAAGAACATTGTTACTTTATACAGTAGTGGAGGATCTTTATTTATTTGAAAGGGAAAACGGGGCGGGGGGGGGGGAGGGGGAAGAAGTAACAAAAAAGTTTTTAGCGTCTTTCTACCCTTCTCTCCCATTTATTGTTGAAAAATTGGTCGCTTTTAGAAGCTATTTGTAGTGATCCTTGTTTGGAGAATTTTTGAAACCTCAAGTCTTTCAAAAGCTATTAAGAATATAATTTGTTGAAATTTTCCTACTCCTTGAGGCTATTTTGTGTAGTGTCCTTCGGCAAATTTTTGAAAATTGAATGCCTCCAAAAGCTATTTTAAGAAATGTTCACACCTTTTTTTTTTATAAATTAGATTCCATAAAATCTATTTGAAGGAGTTCCCACCCAGATTTTTTTTCTTCTTAAAAAATGATATACCATCAGAAGCTATTTGTAATAGTCCTAGAAGGGATTAAGAAAAAAGATTAAATGCCTTTAGATCTATTTGGAGGGGGTCCTTTTCTAGAAAAGTTTTGTAAAGTGAATGCCTCACTAAGTTATTTGAAATTGATACAACCGCCCTAGTTCACATTAAAACTTTAGAAATTTCGTAGGAAGGGGTTTGCATTCCCTAATTCTCACAACCTGCCTACCTTATAGACAAATCTATTAAACTTATTATAAAGCTCTGTATTGAAAGGGGCATGTAAAAACAGCTCTGTATTGAAAGGGGGCATGTATAATAGTCTGTATTGAAGGGGCATGTATAACAGCTCTGTATTGAAAGGGATGTATAACAGCTCTGTATGAAAGGGCATGTATACAGTCTGTATTGAAAGGGCATGTATAAGCTCTGTATTGAAAGGGCATGTATAACACTCTGTATTGAAAGGGCATGTATAACAGCTCTGTATTGAAAGGGGCATGTTACAGCTCTGTATTAAGGGGCATGTATAACAGCTCTGTATTGAAAGGGGGCATGTATAACACTCTGTATTGAAAGGGGCATGTAAACAGCTCTGTATGAAGGGCATGTATTGAAAGGGGCATGTATTGAAAGGGGAGAGTCCTTGTAAAGCCTTGACACATACTAACAATGGAGTTGAAATATCCCAAATAAAACTTAAACCAAGAAAATATTAGAAATATTCCCATACGTTATACTCCTAGAAAACTTGAAAGAGTCCAGAAAAATTTATTGTGAAAAAAAAACACAAGAAAAATATATTTCCATATCAGTAATAATCTAAATGTATTACAATCAAAAATTTACGTGTAACATTAATTGTGAAGACGCGGCCGGGGTTCAATCCTCGGTCCCGGCACAGATTTATCTGATTGCCAAACCCTTCCTTCACCTCTGACAAGACTTGTCTTAATCCCAACTTGTGAATGTGAGGAATGCCAGGCCTCCACCGTGGTTCGGATTCCACGTTAAACTGTAGGTCCTCCATTCATCTCACAATCACCCTACCATTACACATTAGCGTAAGTGCGTATAATCCGAACGGGTAGTAAGACGTGGTGGTAATAATATAATAATAATAATTGTGAAGACCATACTCTTAAAAAGAATTAAGATATAAAGATATGTAATCAATATATTTTCCAAGCAAAGATAGTACGTTTAAAATCTTGAAATTTTTATCCCAAAAGAAATAGATCCACACTAGTCGATACAAATTATCTATGAGCCAATCAGTGGCCAGACGATGTCCCCAAATCGTGAAACGAGGTGTTCAGGGAACATTTTGTTTTGATTAATTTTTAATTTTAGCACCGCGTCTTACTACCCGTTCGGGTTATACGCTTTAAGTACTAATTACACTAATGGATTAGGAATTAGGTTGAATCAGAGGAAGTGAACCCGCATTTGCGTGGAAGGAGAGTGGAAAACCATTTAGGAAAAACCACCCAGTTCACCCGACCGAGATTCGAACCTCGATCTCCCCGTCCTCGGCAGTCGAGCTTAACACGACAAGCGCGTTAGCCAACTACGCCACCGAGGCGGATAACATTTTGTTAATCACCTGCATTAATGACTGGACTGTGTGGGCCGTTACCTCATCATGCTGGTACCACTGGTTGTTGGTATCCATGCCGTTACGTTCCAGGTTCCGGGCCACCACGCTCACCACAGTTAACAGATCCGGACGTTTTCTCGTGGGGCATATTAAAGTGCCATGCTCACGCGACTCACCCAAGAACAATTCAGGAACTTAAATAAAGAATTGTAGTGGAAATTGAAGCACTTCAACAAAAATAAAATTGCACAAAGTCATGTCATGTTTCTATGAGCACATAAAACAATGTCTTACATGTAATGTTGGCCATATTAAAAACATTTAAAAAAAATTAATAAGGATATTTGGAAAATTGTCAATCTTTTGTTCTTGTTTTAAGTTCAGTTTGAAGATTTTAATAGTTAAAATGGTATTCGACACATTAACTCAGTCGGTAGAAAGTCTGCCTACTGAGCTAAAGGTCCCGGGTTTGATTCCCGGAACGGATGAAAACAGTATCAATGATGAAATATGGGTTTACCCTTTCACATTGATAAATTATCGGCCGGGGACTAGATGTTGTGCCTGTTCTAGTCTTAAGTTAGATTATAAGACATATGAAACTACGACAGGTCTAGCAAGCCAGTAGTAGAAAATGAATAAAAAAACTGACCCAGATCATAGGCTGGAAACAGTAATGGATGTAAACATTAACTGAAATAGTACAGATATTGTAATGATATGAAATTATACATATCAATATGTTATTATTCAAATCTATATTCAAAATTACTATATTTAATATTCGAGCGGGCTGTAAGATTTATTGTGAAGAACTGTCGAGTTGTAAGGTGTGGTGAAATCCTTCTACGTCTCTATTTAAAAAGACAACGCACTTTCCGTGGAAAGAGACGCACCTGGATGACCTCACCCCTTTTCTTCTAGGAAGCTTCGAGAAGGAAATGTCGCTTGATATACCCCTTGAAATGCGCACATCTCCTCACTGTTGGTGATCCTTCCTTCTCGACAAGAACACGTATAGCTAAGATTCATTTAACGCAATAGTCGGGCTTTTATATAAATATAAAATGCGTGTGATAATCTAGCTAAAAGTAAATAGTTCATTCATTTAAAATTAAAATATAAATACTTTAAAAAGGAATGCCAGAACTTTTAATTTATAAATAATATAATTAATTATTAAAAATAATATCACCCTTACGATGGCGTATCGACATTCTCATATCAGGCTAGCGTTTAAAATTATTACAATATAATGTTAACAAATGAGTCAACAATTTATGGCCCACCCTGTATAACTACAGCCGGAACTTTAAACGATTGCAGTTTCATCTGATTGGATACCAGCGCACCTTTATTTGTTTCACGTATCGTAACAGAGAAGCTGCTTCATTAACTCACCAAATTTGTGAACCATGTAAAACTCTCTCTTCTTGGAAACAATGTATCAAAAGTGTTTTGGCTGCCATCTTGATTTTAGACTGGAACGTTCGTTCTCTTCTGTTAAAACTAATTTTGCGTGTAATGAAAAGGAAATTTCATGTTCTTTTAGGTTGATGAACAATACAACGTTTACAAAAATAAATAAATGAAAGCATAGACGTGTATAGAACGTTCTAAAATTACCTGTCAAAATCAGCCCTCTCTTTATTAAAAAAAACTCAGTAATATAGTTCCTAGTGTTGCTTGGGACCTTTACATGTAGCCTACACTTGGTTGGAATAAAAAATAGAGCTTTCACGTGTAGGCTACATTTTGTTGGATAAAAAATAGAGCTTTCACGTGTAGGCTACATTTTGTTGGGATAAAAAATAGAGCTTTCACGTGTAAGCTACACTTGGTTGGAATAAAATGTATACCTTTTTTTTTTAGGGGGAGACAGGATATATAAATGATATATACTACTTAATATAATATTAGGATGAAGAATATGAATGAAATGAAATAGAATCTCATTAACGTGTTAAAACCATGGTTGGAAATAAAAAATCCTCCCTTTTAGCCTTGGCTAACCTGGTTGGAGTTTTAACACCAACCATGCCATGTGAATCTGACACCTCCTAGCATGACCACCAGTGTAGGTATTGATATGATTTTATGGATTGAATTTATTTATTCGATGTGATATTAAATTTTCTATGGCAATCTTGCCCTATTCACCGTCGTAAATACAATTACAAAATGTGACGTATCACACCTCACACAATTACA
The DNA here is from genome assembly GCA_039000515.1 of Timema cristinae. NCBI lineage: Eukaryota > Metazoa > Arthropoda > Insecta > Phasmatodea > Timematidae > Timema > Timema cristinae. The sequence continues at coordinate 68,673,002 of JBCFYV010000003.1, read as the reverse complement.
AAATGTGACGTATCACACCTCACACAATTACAAAATGTGACATATCACGCCTACACAATACAAAATGTGACGTATCACACCTCACACAATTACAAAATGTGACATATCACGCCTACCACAATTACAAAATGTGACATATCACGCCTAACACAATTAAAAAAGGTGACATACTACATACAGCCCAAAAATATAAAATGTGACGTTATATTACGCTTCTCACAATTACAAAACGCTACATTATTTTACGCCTAACATAGTTACAAATGTAACGTTTTATTACTATCTCTACAGTTACAAAATGAGACGTACTAAGCTTTCTAAAACTACCAAATGTAACGTAATATTACGCATCACAAAGCAAACGGTTTTTAAAAAAAAAGTATTTGGAACATGTAATAAAAAATTAATAAAAAAATATGCTCCATAGTCTAAGTTGATGGTTCTTGCCGCGTGAGAATGAAATGTCACTGTGTGTTTTCAGACAGTAGCATTCACTGGGCAGCGTCATGAAAGTGTGTGATGTTATTAGGTGGGTGGGGGACATCACTTGAAGTGATGTCCGCCATCTTGTTGAAATGGGACAGTGGTGTCGCGCGACATTAACTTCTCAGCGGGTTCCACTTTCGGACACTAGGGACGACATGATGGAGATTATTACATAAAACAAGAAAAATATATCTGTAGCGAAATGAGTTTTTTTAAATCACCGTGTCTTACTACCCGTTCGAGCTATACACTTATGTACTGATTAAACTATTTTTTTTAGAGATTATGACGTTTATATTTATAGGCAATGTACCCACATTTGAGTGAAGGGAGAGTGGTGAACTACTTTGTAAGAATCATTCTCTATACACCCAACTGAGATTCGAACCCCGATCTTACCATCACGGGCAGTTTAGTCTATTGCGAGAGTAGCGCGTTAGACCACGCGGCCTCCGAAATGGGTGAAATGAGGTTAGTAATGTCCATCTCTATGACACTCCTCCCAAAACAATATGTAAAAAGTTAATCAAATCTCTAAGATTTTTATTTCCATATTTTGCCGCAGTATGACCTAGTGCTGTGATCGCTGTAGGCTATATCGTTGTTATGAATATATATAAGCGTGTGAAAAATAAAATATTAAAGTCACATCTCACGAATTTTCCAGGATAACAACTTTTATATTTAAAACCCCAAAAGAACCCCAGCAAATACTTTTTTTTAAAAGTAATTTAAATAAGAAAGAAACATATTTTATCCTATAAGGTGGGGATTCAAGGAACTGGAGTTAAGGGCAATTATTTTGCAGTTTTTATAAAAAAAAACACTTTTTTCGGCTAAAATATATAAAATATTGTTTTAGTAGAAACATAAGAGTTTAATTTTCTTCACTTGATGATATCAACAGTTGTTGAATATCTGTCGAGGGTGTCCTGAAATTTAATGACAACTTTTTCTCTTCATTTAAAATATTTATCATCTAATGATGCTATGTTCGTGACAGATATTCAACAACTGTTGATATCACCGAGTGAAGAAAATAAACTCTCGTGTTTTACTAGATAAATATTTTGGCTAAAAAAAAGTTTTTCTATATAAACTGTGAAAACACCGCCCTTAATTAACTGCATCCCCTACATTCCTACCTTAATATCTATCATTTATAATAGTTTTACAATATAAAATATGACATTGTGTGTATAAAGTCACCCCAAAGTATCTTTATAATTTTTATAAAGAGAATATATTTAATATTACCAAGCTAATTTAAATGCTTAATAAAATCAAAATCAAACAATTATTATTATTAGTGAAATATATTTTAATTAATAATAAGGGTCTTTGTTTTCAATAATAATTATTTTCTCTGGCCACAATATTACCTAAAACCACTGAATTAAATGTTTGAATTGCGCGTGAGCTAAAATGCAACGATACTAGCGCTTTTGGCTTCAATGTCTGTTTGGAAAGATCAAGGTTTCAACCAGGTCTGGATTTTTCTTAAGGTTTATTTCACCATATAACAATATTTTTTTTTTCACTCTCCGTCCTAGAAAATTGGGCTACAATCTCCTCTCAACTCTACATTGCTCATACCTACCCTATTAGTACAGTTAAATGCGAAAAAAAAAAAAACCCACCCGGATTGTTAGTAAAAGACGGAGCAAAATAAATATTTAAAAACCCCTTTCAGTTTTTATTTGGTTTGGTTCGGACCACTCCATTATTTTACTGTCTTGTCTCCATTAATTTTCGCAAGATGCTTGTGAACTTTGTCCCTTGTGACGTAAGGCAACGACAATAAAAGATATTCTTATGGTTCTAGACCAGCCATGAAGAACCTAGCGCCTATTGAAGTTTTTAATCAGGCCTTTTTGGACAATTAGTTTTATCAATTATGTATCTTCAGTGTTAAAAATTAATACCTTCACCAACGTCGTGTATTTTAATCAATTAAATGACAAGGGAGTGATCTACAATGCCTATCACCTACTAATATTGACGTAAGCTAGAGAAACGTGGGTAATGAAGGAATAGGATAAAAATAGAATGCAGGAGAGTGAAATGAGATTTCTGAGAAGCAGGATTGGTGTGACAAAATATTACAGGATGAGAGAAGAGAGAGTAAGAGGAATAGTAAAGGAAGATGACAGGATGAGAAAAGAGAGGTAAGAGGAATAGTAAAGAAAGATGACAGGATGAGAGAAGAGAGAGTAAGAGAAATAGTAAAGGAAGATGACAGGATGAGAAAAGAGAGAGTAAGAGGAATAGTAAAGGAAGATGACAGGATGAGAAAGAGAGTGTAAAAGGAATAGTAAAGAAGATGACAGGATGAGAAAAAAGAGATTAAGAGGAATAGTAAAGGAAGATGACAGGATGAGAAAAGAGAGAGTAAGAGGAATACTAAAGAAAGATGACAGGATGAGAAAAAAGAGATTAAGAGGAATATAAAAGGAAGATGACAGGATGAGAAAAGAGAGTGTAAAAGGAATAGTAAAGTAAGATGACAGGATGAGAAAAGAGAGAGTAAGAGGAATACTAAAGAAAGATGACAGGATGAGAAAGAGAGATTAAGAGGAATAGTAAAGGAATATGACAGGATGAGAGAAAGAGAGTAAGAGAAATAGTAAAGGAAGATGACAGGATGAGAAAAGAGGAATAAGACGAATAGTAAAGAAAGATGACAGGATGAGAGAAGAGAGAGTAAGAGAAATAGTAAAGGAAGATGACAGGATGAAAGAAGAGAGAGTAAGAGAAATAGTAAAGGAATATGACAGGATGAAGAAGAGAGAGTAAGAGAAATAGTAAAGGAAGATGACAGGATGAGAAAAGAGAGAATAAGACGAATAGTAAGAAAGATGACAGGATGAGAGAGAGAGAGTAAGAGAAATAGTAAAGGAAGATGACAGGATGAAAGAAGAGAGAGTAAGAGAAATAGTAAAGGAAGATGACAGGATGAAGAGAAGAGAGAGTAAGAGGAATAGTAAAGGAAGATGACAGGATGAGAGAAGAGAGAGTAAGAGGAATAGTAAAGGAAGATGACAGGATGAGAAAAGAGAGAGTAAGAGGAATAATAAAGAAAGATGACAGGATGAGAGAAGAGAGTGTAAGAGGAATAGTAAAGAAAGAGCCAGGCCAGGAAAGGATAGAGAAGGTGGTATGGACATGTGAGGAGAATGGAGAGGGAAAGGAGGTCCAGGAGGATGTTGGATAAGGAGGTTGATAGGAAGACCAAGGGACAGATGGCTGAAGGGAGTAAGGAGGAGTGTGGAGGAGACGACTGGACCAAGGTGGAGGAAGAGAGGAGGTAGGAGGAAAGAGGGCGGTGCAGAGTCTTATGTATCAAACAGACCCAACCAATGGCTGGAAGCTGTTCATGATGATGTTCATAAAAATTTGTTATTTTTAAAGCAAACTGTTAAAAAAACTAACCGCTCTTATAATTCTATTTATCTATGATTAGCACACTATCATATTGGTAGAAATATATTTTGAAAATGAGGTGTGCGTGGCGGATGAGGAATCCGTAATCCGTAATCCGTATTACTTGCGACCTTACAATAACAAAAGGTTTTCCTACGCCTGTTCTAGACGTCCTCGCTTGTTTTGAAGCGTCAACTTGTTGGCAGATGTCCTAATATGTGGTCTAGCAACGGATGAATGTCAACCATTTACTCTCCCTTTAAAATAGATCCGACTATTTAAAGTTCTTCTCAATGATTTTCTCAATTTTAACATCCACCCAAACTTGTTGAGCTTTTATTGAATATATCAACAGTAGAGAGAATTGTAAATCATTGATAGGGGAAACATCTCAAAGAGAAATTGAATGGGTACACAAATGGAACAATTATATAAAACCAACTTCGTTGGTCGAATAGACTAAGGCGTTACTCTCACAATAGGATGGACTTCCAAGTGAAAATCAGGGTTCGAGTCCCATACGGTATACCGAGTGCTTTTCTTAAATACTTTTCTACTCTCTCTCTCTCTATATATATATATGCAAATGTTGGGTACACTTACTCTAGATTAAACTTTTATAATCCCTAGCATATTAGCGTGACTTGTATATAGGGGTATAACCCAAAAGGGTAATGAGACGCTGTGTTTAAAAGATAGTTTTATACAACCCGCTTCAGTGGGTTTAATAGTTATGGTGTCATACTTGCAATAGATTAAACTGCCAATGATGGAAGATTAGGTTCAAATCCCGGGTTTGTTGTACTGAGGGTAAGAAAATACAAATATATCTCTAGCACTGTGTCTTACTACCCTTTAGGGTTAAACTCGTACTAACTATGCTAATGGTTTTAGAGATTAAGAAAGTTATATTTAGAGGAAGTTTACCCGCATCTGTGTGGAGAGAGAATGGAAAAACAATTTTGTAAAATCATCCTCAGTACACCCCGACCGAATGCGAACCTGGATCTCCCCTATCATCGACATAAACTTTTAACGTTTAAAAGCTAACATAACGTTGCGTTACACTCAAGAACGTCTTTAAGATTTGATTGCGGTCAAAGGGGTGCAAAAAAATAGGAGAAAGAAAGAGGATGGGCACTCAATCATTCCCTCCGACACTGTGCTTAACAAATATTGTATTGAAGATTTACTTAATTATCATAACACCATATGCACGAAAATAGTTTTATAACTAATAGCAGCAAAAAATATGTATCTCAACAAGGTATAATTTACTTAGATTTAATATTAGTTGTAATTTTGGGTGAGTGTCCCAACTCAAAGTACTTTCTCTTGTAAATAGGTTCCTGGTTATCCCTTTGGTTATAATACGTTGGTTTAGAATTATCCAAATGTGTGTTATGATTATCATACGTACCACACTATTTAACCAATTTACTGATTTTGAAATGTAATTCGGTTGAAGCCAATCTGTGCTGCATAATACTAGAAATTCCACAATAGGATGAATTATAATTTGTGACCAACAGTGTCGTGTCGTGGAGTGTTGCTAGAGTAAGCAGAGTAAGTTGAAAAGTATACCTGTGGATTGTTTTCCCATCACTCAGTAAGAGCTCTCATTGGTCAGATATCAACAATTGCCATGTGAGGTACGATATGTAATAATATTTAGCACCGTCGTCTTATACCCGTTCGGGTTATACGCTTTAAACGTACTAATATCGCTAATAGGATTAGGAATTGGAAGTTTACTTAGAGGAAGTGAACCCGAATTTGCGTGGAGGGAGAGTGGAAAACCCATTTAGTGAAAAACCACCCCAGTTCACCCTACCGAGATTCGAAACCTCGATCTCCCCGTCCTCAGCAGTCGAGGGTCAACACGACAAGTGCGTTAGCCAAACTCGCCACCGAGGCGCGGTTACGCGATATTGTTAGATCATAGTCTACATTCTGCGGTCAACTGTTGACTTGACGAAAATAAAAATATTTGTTTACAACCATCACTGTTTCCATGCTTGTGTTCTGGTATCAATTTTTTGTTCAAGTCCATATAATTTTCTACTACCTGGCTTGCTAGGCCTTCGTGTGCTTCAGAATTATGCCTTATACATCTATCTTAAGACAAGGATGAGTACAACATCCAACGCTCACCCGTTAATTATCATTGTGAAAGGGTAGACCCATATTTAACTGATGATAAATTTTTCGTCATGTCCTAGGAATAGTAAACCGGGACCCTTAGTCAGTATACAAACACGCTACCAACTAAGATAAGGTGTCGGATACGTGAGAATATATCGTAGATATAATTTTAGAGACTTTGCTAACCCTGGCAACACTACACGCCCACGCTCGTTGGTCGCCCATCATTGTATCATAGTGCTACTAATACTACTTTAACCTTTTACTAATAAAAACCAACAACATCGACATGGGTAGTAACTCATACCGTTTCTGATTAACACATAGGCATAGATAAAAATTACTTATGCCACTTAACCTAAAACACCAGCTTCAGCTCTCCAACTTATACCCAGTATTAATCTTTTTATCAAATATTTTTAATAACATTTATTTTAGACTATTAACAAAAATATTCTTTAACATTTTTTTTTGTGACAGTACATAAAGAGAGACATGAATATACATAATATAGTTAAAAACATTATCGCTCAGTTACAATCTCTTACTGATATTACATTAAAAGAACACAAAATATTATATATAGTACAAAACAGTTTATTTTGATATCAATTATTGTGTTGTGTGTGATTTTTTTTTGTTAAAATAGAAATTACGAAGATATGAAATGATTGTGTATCACATTATGAAAAAAATTTCAATATTAATTATAAAATATTTGCCTAGATTTTTTATAACGGCAATTTTATACATAAATAAACCTTTTTTATAAACTTTTTTTTTGAGAGATACAATATAATATTAAGTTTTTTAAGACATATTAAATATTCGGGAAAAAGTATTTGTTCTTGTTTCGGTAGGAAAATACAAAGATTATACGTATATTACAAGATTTCCAAAGACATTTAATGGAAGGGAAATTAAAAAAGCAGTTTTTTAAAAATTATTCAACATCTACAAACCCCTATTTCTTATTTTTACATGTGTTAATATATTATTGGGGAGATTGTGTGTGTGTATGTGCGATTAGAAGGTATTGTAATCACTCCCGTTAAAATCCTAATTTTTTACTTTAGCAAACAATTCAAAAATTTAATTAAACTTTCAATGTAACTCTATATTAGTCTTTTCAGAACTAACGGGAAAACAAAAACATATTTTAAATGGAACATCTAAAAATGTTTTACTCTAATTAATGTGATTATTTTTATTAACCTTGTGTTTTTAAGCGTATCTTGTGATTAACTTATACCTTTTTTTTTGGGGCACTAGGCCATGTTTAATATCAAATTTATAAGAATATTTTACTTTGCATCAAAAAAAAATTTTAAAGGGGCTACAAGTAGTGACAAAAATATATTTTCATCATTTTAATCCCACAGTAAAAAAATTATTACTAATCAACAATAAGGTTTATTTTAGCCCTATTGGGAAAATTAAAAAATTAAAATCCGCGTGTTTTTATTTTGATTTTTTGGGGAAAATTTTTAAATTTTAAATTTTGTTGGTCCCAGTAGTTCTATTAGTGGTAATATGTGTGGTGGGCCCCCGAAATTTTACGAAATAACACTTCGAATACCGCAGTTTATAAAAAAAAACATTACACATATAAGATAGTTTCACAATCTTTATACCCTAAAAATGTTGTATATCGTTTATATATTTTTGGGAATGACACAAAATGAGGGTTTTTATACACTTAAATTTTTTATTATTATTTAGTTTTTAAAAATTTATAGTTCAAGGAGCATATAAATAAATAAATAAATAAAATAAAATTATTAATATCTAGACATTTATATAATCGTTGAAAAGGGGTGCAGTTTTAAACTTCAAAACAGAACAGCGCGTCGATAACCTAAGATCCCACTGTGGTAAAGGGGTTTAATTACAACCCTTACGATGTGGGGGGAATTGAAACACAAACGAACCCAGATGATGGGTGATGTGAGGAAATTGGGAAAATGGAGTCAAAAGGTAATTTAAAGATTCAATGTGAGAGTGTGAAATTTTTTTAACCAAAGAGATATTCACATGATTGCGATGAAAGAAGGTGCTAGCAATATGAACCCAAATAATATACTCAAAATGTGTGCTATATGGAAGGAAGGAAGGTTAGGGGGGGTGGTTTTGGGTGGAGGGGTTGTGACACCCACTTTAATGAAAACCCATTTATTACATGGTTTCTTTTTGGGAGAGTGCTAAAATCCTAACTAAAGGGGTATTTACATGGGTTTATGTTTTGGGGGGTGCGAATACACTTGAACAAAAAAAAGTAGCATATTAAATTTCGAAAATTTGGGAAGTGTAAAATACGGAACCAAAGGGGGTTCATTATAAAATTTGGGGGCGTGGCGGGTTTCGAAAAAAAAGTTGATGCGCTCACTGGGAAAATACCTAAACCCCAAGTCCCCCTGTTCCTGCTCCAAAATTTCTGCGAAGGGGGATCCTCTTGAAAGCGTTTCCTGAACTCCGGACTGGGAAAATGGTTTTAGATGTTTTTGGGGTTTAGGGTGGAGTGGGAAATAACCACCACAGAAGACGACACATGTAAGGGTTGAAGTCGCACTCTGGCACAGGGGGGCAGAGTATCGCCCTGATGAAGAACGGCAGCCCCAAAACATGAACGAACGCCCCCGGTGTGATTCCCAAGTCTTGGCCGCCTTCCTTCCCCGCTTAGAGTCGGCCCGAGTCTTGTTTTCCTCTTGACGGGGGAAGTGGTGGGTGGGGGGGGGCATGAGGAAGGGTTCATGCAACGTCATTTGGGGGGAGCGTCCGGCTCCATCCCGTTTTGGAACGAACGTCTTTTCCGGGCTCGTGTTGGCGGAAGGGGCACGTTGGTGAACGCGGTGGTCGTAGTCGTCGTGGGGTCCTCGGAGTTGTCGGGAGAGGTTTGGGCGATTACGGTGGGTGACGGCCGCGCCAGACCCCCGGTGGTACCCGCCCCCCCGGCGAAACGCCCCGGGCGGGGGTCCTGATACCCCCGGGGGGGTTTGCGGAGGCTCCAGCCGAGCGTTCACCCGTTCTGATCCTCTTTTCCCGCTGCTGGGAAAATCCTCCAGAGAGGACGAGGATGACGAAGGGGTGGGGGTTTGAAAGAGGAGGCGTCCCCAAGATTTTGATAGCCGGGCATCCTGACTGCGAGACACCCCTGTCCTGGGACGCGTCCTCCCAGCCCGGGGCCCTTTCCCGCCAACTTGGGTGGAAGCACACCATGAAGGATACGCTCCAGAAACCCCTATAATCATATCCCATCCTCTGCGCCGTGGCGCTGGTGAATGTAGTCAATGTTGGCCCCACTGCCCATTTAACCTTTTAATAAAAATATCCCCCATGGCAGGGAACCCTGTGTGGTGAATGAAAGGGTTTCACTGCCATTCCTTTGAACTATCACCATGGTCATGAGTTATGTGGGGTGAATGTTGGTGCACCGGGCCCAGTACCTGGTGAACATATCCCCCAGGGCCAGGGAAAACCCTAGTGCGGTGAATGTTGTTCACTGCCGTACCTGTGAAAAATTTCACCAGGGCCATGAGTTATAGTGCTGGGAATGTTGTCCATGCCAGTACCGGGTGAAAAATTTTACCTTTGACTTTTTGGGACCTATTTATTCGCTCCCACTTTTCGCAGCAAATATTTATTAAATTTTTTTTTTATTTTTTCGCATATTACTATCACATTTTAACAAGGAATAATTAAAAAGCCATAAATAGTTGTTCATGATTAATTCTAGAACTTAAAGGAGTCCACTTTTATTTTAGCGGGGTTGGGCTTACTATTATAAATTTTAAAGGAGAGGAAAAAACAAGAATAGGAATGAAGCTATCCGGTAAATATTGGGTACAGGGGGAAAGTACATGAGTTTTAAAGAGAGGAACCAAGACTGAGATATTTAGGGTTTTAATGGGATTTTTGGGGAGTACATGAATATAGGGGAGGCAAACTGAGATAGTAGAGTATGTAATGGGGATGTTGGATTTTTATTTGGGAGATAGTAGGGGAAAGAAAGACTGAGTAGTTGAGTAGAATGGGATGTTGAGTATAATGGATAGTAGAGGAAGCAAGAGGGATGTATTAGTAGGTAATGAGGATTTGGGGTACATGAGATAGTAGAGGAAGCAAGACTGAGATAGTATAGTTTTGAAAAGGGAGATGTTGGGGTACAGGGTAGAAGTAGAGGAAGACGACGAGATGGTATGGGGGTTTTTATGGGGATTTTGGGGGGTCATGAGATAGTAGAGGAAGAAAGATGAGATAGTATAGTATGTAATGAGGATGTTGGGGTTCATAGATATTTAGAGGAAGCAGATTTGAGAGGGTTTATGGTCATGTATGAGGTGTTGGGGGACATGAGATAGTGGGAAGAAAGACTGAGATAGTATGAGTATTTTAATGAGGAGGGGGGGTTTAGATGAATATTTAGAGAAAGCAAGGGGAGGGGTTTTTATGGGGTAATGAGGAGGTAAGAAGAGAGGATGTAAAATAAAATTATGGAAATGAAGTAAGGAAAATCCAAAGGAGGCCAAGAAAAGCTGAGTAAGGTAGATAACAGAAAGTGGGGAAAAAAGGGGTGAGAGGAGACAAAATGGGTGGAAGGAGGGGAGAAAGATAAAGGGATTTTTTATTTTACTGCCCGCGGCCACAGGTTGAAAACTTTTGATTATGACTTTGTTGAAAAGATAACATAATTAATGTTTTAACTGGACTTTTATTGAAATGTTTCACAAGATAAGATATATATAATAATAATAATTTTTTAATTTTAAATTTTAATTTCTTTTATAAAAATGCTGTCCAAAAGGGGGGTAAGAAAATTTTTAAAATATATAAACCAGCACGAAAAGTACACAAGTACCCTTTCAGGGTTTTTTATATAATTACACGAGGGAAAAAAAGATTAAAACAATAATGCTAAATAATTATATATATGATGAATGTACGAAAATAATAGTAATTAATAATGGGTTTTGAATTTAAAAAAAAGCAATAATACCAATAACTAAAAAGTGGTTAAAAGAAGTACTTTTTGCAAAAAAATATAATTTAGAATGTTGAAATTTAATTTAATGCAGAACTCCACATGATAATTTATTGGGTAAGGGATGTTCTTTTAATAACTCTTTGAATTTGCTTTTTTTTTTTATGATAAAAATCGATACGACAATCTAGAAATTTGGGGCTATGGTACAAAAGACGCAAGGGCCACCTTTTAAAGCTTTCGAGGGAAAAAATTTAGGGTACAAGCGAGAGGGATAAAGAACCCCCTAATGATCAAGGGCAATTTGCAAGAAATTTTGTTTTTGAAAAATTAAAAACAAAAAGGGTCACAATAAAGTTACGCGGGGAAGGAGGAGTTGGAGCCCCTAAAAGATTTTGAATTCTGGTTATAATCATAATAAAACCTGTTTAAAGTATTTATCAAGCATAATTTTTTTGAACATTTTCTACCTAAAAATTTATAAATAAAATATTTAAAAATTATTGAATTAAAGAATAATTTAAAAATTATTCATTGTTTTTACTGTCGAATGATCTTGGATAATTTTTTTTTTTCAATCCCTAGTTTTCATCACCCAAAATGTGTGGTGGTGGTAGCCAATTTAAGGGGGCGACGTTTCTGGAGAGATGTGGACTGCGGAAAAGTTTGAATAAAAAACACACACATTTTTTATTTCACCGCGCTTTCTACCCTTCGGGGTTTTTCGAAACACCACAAACAAAAAAGAATTAATAATCAAATTCAAATAATCCGCCCGAGAGTTGAACTTTTATTGAAGAAATAAAATTTAAAAAAAACCAGCAGGGATAACTCTCACATTTTTCTTATAAAGCACAGTAAACATACTTTTATTTTCGTGAACCCCCAGAAAACTTTTAACCCTTTTTAAATTTGTTATTATTAAAAAAAAGGGGAAAAATTTTTTTTGGGAAAACAAAGTTTTTTTGGGAGGGGTGTATTTTTAAGTTTTTTGACAAAAAAAAAAAAAATGAGGATATAAAACGGGACGTGACTCTGAGAATAAACCTTCCAAATCCAGTCGGAATAAAATATTCTTCATTTCCTTTCATGTCGTTCTCATTTCCTTTTCATTTTTATACGGGAATCCCCCAAAAACCCTTTCATTTAGATTTGGGCTGTCTTTAACCCACAACGGGAGGAACAAAAATGGGGTTTTACCCGAAATCGGTGACGTATTTTTAACGGGGCTAGTTTCGGGTTGGTACACTCCCGGGGGGAGGGGGGGGGGGAGAGATCGGGGTTCGAGTTTGCTCAGGTAAAGGGGGTGTTGTTCAAAAGGTTTTTTCTCTCCCTCCCGTAATTGGGGTTCCCCTTCTCAAAATTTCAATTCCAATCCTAACGCACTAGGTTATTTGTACTTAAGGTATATCCCGAACGGGTAGTAGAGCGGTGCTAAAAAAAATGGTGAGATTTGATTTATGTTTGAAATCTACGTATTTATTAGAATAATTCCTGGGGTTGCTAACACCTTTTTTAAATTTTTTAAATTTTTTTTTAAAGTAGCTTATTCACTAAGTCTGCGCCCAAAAAGGGTTTTTTTGGGTTAGATTAAAAAAAAAAAAAATGTTCAAAGGTAACCGCAGTTTCAGAAAACAACCCATTTCTTTCGACAGCGTCTTTTCGGGGTTTTATCAATCTGATTTAATTATCTTTTTTTAAAAGTATACTCACAATTCGGTAGTAAGATAGTCTCGGGGTGTGTTTCCCTGAAATGGGTTTAACTGCCGATGACGGGAGGCCCCCAAATTTGAACACCAGTGGGTGTACTGAGGGGGTTTTTAATAACGTTTCCCCAATCCCCTTCACAAAAATGAATGTACACTTCCTCAAAATTTAAACCCTTTACATCCCAACAATTTGGGCCCTTATGTATTTTTTTTTTAGCCCCACGTTTATTACTCCCCATTTCGGGCTTTTACGCTAATGTACTAATTACGCAATTTGATATAATAAGGTTATATTTAAGATCAAATGTACCCGCATTACTGGGGGGGAAGTGGAAAATTTCATTTTGGAAATCACTTCAGTATATTCGACTGAGATTAAACCTCGATCCCCCCATCTGGGACAGTCTAGTTAGGGGTGGGAGTGATGCTTAAACCCAGGGCCCGCAGGCCACTTGCACCCCCCGGGTACTTTTTTTTTGCCCCCCCGCGGCTCGGAAAAAAAAAAAAATTATTTAAAAAAGAAAAATACAAATACAAATTCTTATTTTTTCACACTAAAAAAAATAAAAAAAAAAAAGTTTTTAAGCTATTTTTTAACAATTTTTTGTTTTATACGTGGTTAAAAAAATTTTTTTTTTTATATTTAAACCACCTTAATCTGACAAATTACACTCTAGTGGACAATGGAGAGAATACTATTTGGGTCCGTTCGAACATAGTCGGGAGTGTTCGTTTCATATCGGGAGTGTTTTGTAACCCCGTCGGGGGTGTTTTAAACATAGCAGGAGTGTTTGTAATAGTCGGGAAGGGTTTGTAATAGTTGGGGTGTTCGACATAGTCGGGAGTGTTCGTAAATAGTCGGGAGTTTCGTTAATATCGGGATGTTCGTACTTTGTCGGGGGGGTTGGGGGTTTTGGGATATTAAATCGGGAGTTTCGTACATAGTCGGGAGTGTTTTGTACATAGTCCGGGGGTGTTCGGACATAGTTTTGGGATGTTCTTTCATTCGGGAGTGTTCATACCTAGTCGCCGGGAAAGTTCGGACATTTTCGGGGTGTTCGGTTTCACTTATCACCGCTCAGACACTCGTTATGCCAAAATAAAAAATAATTAAATTTTTAATCCGATATTTTTTCGGGACGCATTGCGGCCTATGAGCCAACAGAACAAAACCCTTTTGGGTTTCCCCAGACAAAAAGTTTGAAACCCCTTTTCTTTTGGCATGCGGCACCGACCCAGGTTTTCTGCAGTTGTGTACACTTTTTTAATCTGCCAGGTGTTTAGCGAAAATTAAGTCTTTTTAATAACGGGGAAAAACCAATAGAATATGTAAAAGCCTGGGCCACGTGGCCTGGCCAAGGGACCTACAAAATATACACCGAAGTCCCCAAATTTACCCATCCAAGGGGCATGATATGACGTCATCGGGACAAGGTGGTTATTTTAGTTCGCGGGAAAAAAAGGGGGGAGGAAAGGAAAAAAAAAGGAAGGAAAAAAAAGCTTTTTATCGTTTCGTGAATCAAGGGGAAGGTGTGTATGCGGGGGATGTTTGCGAGGGAGGTATTAGGGGGGGGGGGGGGATCTGATCTTCACTCCCACGCAACTGTGACGAACGACCCTACTCAATAGAAACTCTTAGCTTCACTGGGACTTAAGCACCGGCTTTGCGAGACGAAACACTGGAGCGGAATTTGGTGGGTGGGGGGCGGGGGGGGAGACGCGAGGTGGGAGAAGGGTTTTTTACAAGAAGTAGTTCAACCCCTGGGTAGAAAAAATCAATGTTTGTCTATTTTATTTTCCCGCCGGTCTTACTACCGTTCGGGTTATCTTATAAATTTGACATTATTCAAATTTGGGGAAGGGATGAAGAAGGAAGCATTTGGAGATTAATCATTACAGTATTTGCGGGGAGGGAGAATGGAAAACCCTTTTTTAGGGGGAAAACTACCTCGCACACCCTGACCAAGAGTCTAACGACGATCTCCCGTCACGGCAGTTTTACCTGTTGAGAGAGCGACACTTAGACCAGCGGGCCACCGAAGGGTTTTATGTAGTAGCGGGGAATAAAAGGTAATTAAAAGAAGTTTATGTAGCCCTATTTGTTTGGAGAGATGGAGCGGATTTTCAAACAATATTTTAAAAAAAAAAACCCCAAAAGTTTACTAACTGGAAAAAAATGAACCCACGACCTCCCCACGTCATCCCAAATCAGAATAAATGAGCCCGCCCTTTGGTCCACTTGCCCACGATTCGGGTCTTAAAAAGTTGGGGCCGATTTAAGAAAAAAAACAGTTTTAAATGAACATTTTTCTGGGGGTTTGTCCGAGGTTTTGTCCCATTTCCAAAAACTAACTAGTCTTTTTAATTAAAAATTTGTTAAGGGTTAAAAATTTGTTTATTACAGTGGGACATCAAGTTTAGAGTATTTATTGATGACATTTCATTATTGTTTGTGGTCTCAAACTTTTTTTAAAATTTGGGAAAATAGGAGTTGTATTCGTATATTTGTAAATCCATTCGTTGGGGGAACAGCCCCACGGCTCCCCCTCCTACAACCTTTTTTCTGGGGTAATAAGCTTTCAAAACTCATCCAAGGACTTAAGAAGGGTTTTCGGTTGGTCATGGGGTAAGCCACTTTTTAAGCAGTTGGAATTAAAGTATTTTATACTTCGAATCCAAATTTCTTTGAATCACAACTCAAATGACAATTTATCCCCAATGAAAATATTTGAATATATCCTTTTTAAAATTTTTTATAAAATAAAAAATTTTCGGATCCGAATGGGAATATTTATTTGAAAATATTTCAAATCAAATCCGGCCGAATATTTTAAAATTAATTATTTCGAATATAATCCGAATGAATATTTTAAATGAAAAAGTTTAAAATTTATAATAGAAATTAAATGTTAGCAAATTTAAAACCCAAAAGTAAGCCCACGCTTCGCAGAAAAAATTCTGGGAGTGCCGGGATCTAAATCGGGGCATGAACCCGGAGATTCGGGGAACTTCCGACCATTTTATTATGTATATATTATATATATATATATATTATTATGATGGGAAAAACCATTTAGGGCAAAACCACCCTCAGTGGATTTAACGGGAAATTTAAACCCTACATCCCATCATCAACAGACCACTAATTCGAGAGTGATGGCTTTAGACGTTCTGTCAGTGAAGTTTTTTTTTTATAGGTCCCGAAATTTTGTATTACAAGGTATAGGTAGCTAGAGCAGACCGCAGAGTTCGTGCGGTGTTGGCTGACTTTGACTCCCGGCGCTAGTTTGACATACAATTTGTTATGAATTGGATTTTAAATTGCACTTAAGGGAATAAAGATTGCCAAAATTTCCGGGTGACCATTTTAGCTTAAAGGGAAAACAAGCGGGTTTTAAGGGTGACTAAACTTTGGAACGTAATAGAAGATTTTTTCCCTCAGCTGTTTGGCTCACTCGTTCCACAGACGCGCATCCCGGGAAACGTTGGGTTACGGGGTGGAAATGGTACAAATAATGTTGTGTACATGGAGTTATGCTGACCACATACAGACCCTCTATCCGCAAATGTTGACACTATTACATTGCTAACCGCGGCGGCCCGCTCGTCTGGTAAAGCTCGTTTAGCCAGCTGAACACTATGGAGTTTTTAATACTGAAGTTTTCTCAAAACATTTTGTAAATAATTAATGCTTCATACATGTGTGTTTTAATACTTTCATTTTTAAAATAGAGTTTCAGTTAGCACCGGTTCTTACTACCCGTTCGAGTCTTACGACTAAGACTATTTACACAATGGTTTTGAGTATGTAGGAATTATCATATTATAATATATGGAATGCTCCAACCTTTGAACGTAGAAAATAATTTTATAAAAACTTCCTCACTTCATCTGCAGTCTGTCTACTGTCGCAGTAAGGCCCGGGGCCCTTTAGACATGCGGCCATCCGAGCGGGTAAAAGGTTCTTCTAAACTAAAATTTACGTTTCTGTGTCTGTTTAATTAATTTGACAAAAATATTTATTTTCTGTAGTGTCATACAAATTATTTATATAAAAAAGATGGTTTTGTATTTTTACCTACGTACTGTACCTCAATATTTAACCAATTAACTTGAAAGCTAGCAAGCTACATTCCCTACTTCATGTAAGTATATACGTCAAGTAATGTGATATGCAGCCGTGTCTGTTTTTGGACAGATAAGTATCATATTAACTATAAAATAACATAAATAGTGTGAAGTTAAACCCACGTCTATGGCCCCGCATGGTCTAAGGCCATTACTCTGCATTAGACCTATTACTCGCGTAAGATCAGGGAGATAGGTGGTCGATCCAGGTCGGGTCTCCCTTAGTGTGGCATTTCCTTAATAGTTTTTACACTCTCTACCAAGCAAATATAGGTGTACTGCTCTTCTAAATTAAGCTCTTCCTGGCCACATAATACATTATTTTAATTCAGTACATAGGGCGGTCGAACCAAACGGGTAGTAAGACGTGATGCCTAAAAATAAAGAAAGTGCAAAATGTTTTCAATGATGACCAACCAAAAAACACATGTTTATTCATTTGTTTTTAATTATTCTTTAAATGTCAATTCGTAAGAAAATCAAGGGGTATACCACGCTTTTTGTCAGGGGGATAGATGTGAGTATTATATAAATTGCAGAATTCTATTATCTTGTACCATCCATTCTGACGGTAGGAGGGTGGAAAAACAAACTCATTATGATTGGGCATGTATTTGAGTTACTATATTCTGTTGTGCTAGAGGAAAATCAACAAGAAAAATCAATGGAACCTCCTTGATCTCGTGATCCCACATTAAGGCTATTTGTAGTATTTATATAATTTTATAATAAGTTACTTCTTGGAATTCGTTTAGGTATGATATGTTTTAAAATATATCACAGTTGCTGAAACTAATATTTATAGAGAAAGGATATTTAATTTCTGATAGGAAAAAATTTAGTTTCTTCTAAAATTTTACCAAGTGTTTTGTTAGTTTAATACTAACTGATGTTTTCTCAAAATTAATAAGGATATAAAATTCCAAATATTAAGACCAATTTAGTAAATTGCTTTAGAATCAAATTATTATTTAAGTGACATTACTAAAAAAAAATACATTTTAAAGTGATTTCAATTTTTTTTTTTTACAGTAAACGTGTTGTGAAATTGTCTCAAATATTTTATTGCAGAAATTTTTTCTCTCACTTCTTAAAGCGAAGGAATTCCTTGAAGCATATATTGATAAGTAGATTCCACCTTTTTTTTTAATTGTAGAAAGCATTTTATTCTTAAAGAAGAAAAAACAGACGTTTCTACCGATAAACCTCGATAAAAAAGCAACAACAAAGTGCCATCCTGATGGTTATGTCGGTATAAAAACACATAGAAGGATTTAAAAAATAAAAGTTGTGTAATTGAAGTGTCAGGATTGTGAAGTCTCGTGGCTTACTCTGTGTACTGTGTAATAATAAATTAGCTCTAAGGTGTAGTAAGATTGTGTGTTTGGGACAGTAAAAACAGTGTATTGTTGATCGGTCGCTGTATAGCTCGTGACATCAAAAAGTCAATAATGACGTCACTTGTACAGGCAAAGTAATAAATTTACAGGGGGCGAAAAAAGTTAGATGGTGGAGATTGTTTTTTGATTGCTGTCAGATAACTAATTTTAATTTTAAATCATCAAAATACTAAACGCGTTGGTCTCGAGTCAGTATCTTGTCTGGGCTGATGTGCAGCTTAAGAGTCCCGGTTTTTGATTCCAGCCTATATTTAAAAGGATTTTCTAATCTAGATGAAACTCATGGGTTACCCTTATCACAGTGGTTTGAATAAATTATTGGTCAGGGGGTTAGGTGACGGAGTATGTTCTTGATTTAAAAGTTGATTTACAGTCATGTGCTGATATAATAGCAGTCAATTAAAAACTGACGTCGCATGTATAATATACGTTAATAAAATAAACTTTATTAGCTTATTGCAGTTTAAATTTATCTTGTGGGAAGAAAAAGTTTTATAAGATATATCCAAATTGACACTTTTATCTTATCTGCTGGATATAGATAGATGGAATTTATACGATGCATTCTTTATATGCGTTCATTCAGAATCGACGGAGTTGGTATTAAAACTTAGTGTTTATAATCTTTTTATAAGCCAATTATTTAGATATAAATGCTTGAGATATGAAAGGGAAGACTAGCTCAAAAGAAAAACAATAAGTCATGATTTTATGTTAACGAGAAAATCGATCAAATGAATATAGACCTACGATAAATATAAGGCTTCGCATATGATTAAATGCTTCTCCTACCTTGAATAACATGTAAAGATAACAGAATAAAGAAATACTAAGTTGAATAGAGTACGGTGATTAGTAAGACGGAATCCAATTTTTCGGGGGGAAAAGTTGTTTGACGTCATAGCTCCCCCCCTCACCCCTTTCCCTCCCGTCTCGTTTTTTCCCGGGGAACCCCCCCCCCCTCCCCCCTGATACCAAGGGACATTGGGGGGTAAAGGGGGAGGGGTGTAGGGATGGTGGGGGGAAAAATTCGTCGGGGGAAAACGGGTGGCCCTGGGGGGACGGGTTGTATGATTGGTTCGGGAAGTCCTCCTCCCCTAAAACCCCTTTACCCCCTCCTCGCGTTTTCCCCCGGGGCCCGTAGTTTCGCGGGTGCTAAGACGGGGGGAAAGTCTCCCCCTTTCTTTTTTAACTTTTCTCTCTCTCCTTTTTCTATCTTTTCTCTTTTCTCTCCTCCCCTTTTTCCCATTCTCTTCTTTCCTTGAACAGTTTTTTTAGACTATGCTGAAAAAAAAAAATATCTAAAATGTCTTTTCTATCTCGCCCTCTCTCTCCTTCTTTTCCCCCTCCCTTTTTTCTATCCTTTTTCCCTTCCCTCTTTTCTCAGAGTAGGGGTTGAGGGGTATAGCCCTCCTTTCCCGAAACCCCGGGAAAAAAATAATATTAAAATGATATTTTCCTCTCCGAATGAAAACATCCATAGCCTTTTTGCTTTTTTTTTCTATGATAAAGGGGACTTAAAAAAAAATAGTTCAATTTTTTTTAATTTAGCGGGGTTATTTTTTAAAGATTAGATGTTTAATACTTTCAACATATAAATTCTCTTTCCCTCTTTGTCTTTAAACTTGATGCATACAAAAAATATCTTTCCAAAAACCTTTTTAAGACACTTAAACACTTGAACATTTTCGTACTGGGCCTTCACCAGATTATTAGTTTACATAAAAAAAAAAATTTTCTTTCTCTAAATTTGGGTCTAAAAAAATTTTAGAAACTTCTCCTCTTTCTTACCCAGTTATTATGATACTTCCCAAAAATTTTTCCCTCAAAAACATTTAGAAACTTAAACCACTTGAACATTTTCGAACTCCCCCCCTTCACTCTTTTTATTTTGATGGTACAAAAAAAAATATTTTTCTCTAAACATTTTTAAAACCCTTTTCACCATTTTGAACAGTTTTTACCCCCTTTCCCCCGATATAACAGCCCCTCTCTGTGAAGGGGTTTAAAGCGACTCCTTAGCGCCCCCCAAAAAGTTTTTTACCAGGCAATGTACTTTGCTACTTTTCAACTTTTAGGGAAGTTGGGGTTCACCTCATCCCCCGTGATCTCTTCCCGTCTCCTTTGGGCGGCGAACTTGTACGTACAAAACTTTTAAAATTTTCAAAAAATTTGGCTTAAAACCCCCTTCGATTTTCCAAAAAGGGTTTCGATTCGGTCCAATCACCCAAAAAAGCTTTTCCCCCCTTCCCTTTTTTTTCCCCAAGCTGAAAGTCCCCCGGGCTAAACTCGATTCGGGCTCTTTCCCCCGTGGGAAGCTTTTTAAAACCGCGTTCGAGGGACCGATTTCGATTCCGGAAAAATTAGGGGGTTCGTCCCCTTCCCTTAAAGATTGTAGCCCGGGAAAACAAGCGGTAGAACAGCGGTTCGACAAAAAAGCCCTCGTTTCCCACTTTCCGGGATTTTTGGCATCCGACCCCCAGGCACGGAAGAATCACGCACCGCTGAATTTTTTGTAAACCATCGCGATATGATATTCAAAACCCAACCCGTTCGAAATTTTAAATATCGCTCATGTCCTCCAAGGGTTAACCCAACCGGCAAAAACATTTTGAATGAGATACTTCTCCCCCCCGCCCTCCCGCTTTTACGCTCGGATGAGGAGGGGGGAACGCGCCCCCCCCTCCTTCAAACACTATATCCTTCGCCTCGATCCTTGAATTGTGGGGGCCCGAGTCGAACCCAAAACCATTTGACGTCCCCACTCAAATTTCCAAACGTCTGATTATCTTCTTACGGGGTAAACGTCCGGATCGGGTTTTTCAAAGCTCCTTACCGTGAAACCTCCCGTGATGGTTTTACCTTTCATACTTGGGAGTGGGAAGGCCCGGGGGATTAGTCTCGAGGGGCTTTTACGTTTTTTTTAAACATTTTCGGTGGGACCATTCGCAGTTAAAACCCCTTTTAAAAAACCCGCCTTAAACTTGCTGATACGAACTATATCCCTATTTTAAAAAATTTTGGGCGGGGAATTGCCTTCTTTGAAACGTTTATAAAGGGTATGAAAAAGTCTATCACCTTGGGGCAATAGGCCTCTTTTTTAGGGTTTGATTTTACTGTACGATTGAAAATTCGTCCAGTAAGGAATCGTTCATATCGCCCAAATCGAAAATAAACCCTTTTTTGCCGTGAACCTCCCCCACATCATTTCTTGAGATTTACGATTAAATCTTTCCAGGGACGCTAGCCTTGACGTTGCTGTATGTAAATAATGATTGATTCTCTTTTTCTTCATGGCGTTTTGAATTCAGGGTTGTAAAACTCTGTACCATTTCTTTGGAGATGACTACGCGAGGAAAAACCCCCTTTTGAGGAGGAGGCCATTCCCGGCGCTGACGTTCTTCCCCTCTTAGTCTTGAGGGTGCGGCCCAAGCCCTTTTGGAAATTACCCCGTCGATGCGGTGAAAGGTACTTGAAGCCCTTATTCGATCGAGAAAGGGTTATCATTCCACTAGTTTGGGCCTAAAGGGAAGCTCGTTCAAGCCTTTTACGCTAAGTGTCTTCGGGGAATCGTCGTCTTGGGGGGCGATAAGTTCCGTCCCAATTTTCCCCTTGAGCCAGACATGATTATGTTTAAAAGTACAAAAAGAGTTTTAACGTCTTTATAAATAAATTTCCCGCCTCGAGTAATTCCTCAATGATAAAAACCGTTCTCGTTATGGTGAGCTAAATGACCGGCCCTCAAGATGGGCCAAAGCCCCGAAATCGACCCCCACCTTTTTCGTTAGGACCCGCCCCAATAGGTTAACCCGCCCCCTCTTTCCCGATCCATCTTGAAAAAAAACCCCCACCCTAAAAGTTCCCCCTCAAACATAGTTTGATGTTTAACAAAATATTTTCGACCCGGGCTCGCTTTTTGTTTCGAGGTTTTGGTTTCCCTTTTCCCTAAACCCGATGCGCGTTCTTTTCTTCAAGATAATTTTATATTTTCAGATCCCCCTTTGTAAAAAGGGGGTGGGTGCTTTTCCCTGAAAAGTAATTTAATAGCCCTTGAGTAAAACGGCAACCCGTTTATTGTTAAGGAGTATTGTACCTCTCTCCCTTTAAATTTACGATACGGCTACCCTCCGAGTTTGGAAAGAGTCCCCCTTCATGACGGACCCCGTGGCCCTTAGGGGAATGAGCGTGAGTTTGAAAAAAAAAGATAAGTATCCAATAGATGGTTGTTTTCCAATGCCCTCAGGAAAGGTTTTTTTCCCCTCCTCGGTTCCCGAGGGGCCTTCACCACTTGTTTAGAGGATCCGTGATGGGGTTTGAACGTTTCATTGCGACGTGTTTCGGGACTCGTTTTCGTGCACACGTAGTTTTTTTTAAAATTTTCGTTTAAAATTCTTACTAGTTTTTTATGAACCCTCCGAAACCCTTTCGTGTCTTGTTTGTAAGGTGTGAATGTCTCTCACCGGTGAAGAACGGTTAAATTAAAATCTAAACGTAAGAAAACCCAAATTTCAAAGTGAAAAAATCTGAGACGTTTTTTCGGGCTTTTTTTCTATCATGAAAGATATAGATTTCATCTTTGGACCCCTAAAAAGGCGGTTTCGTCGATTTTTTAAAAGATTCAAAAAGGGCAAATAATATTTTTCAAGTTCATGACCATCTTTTGAAACGATCCCCGCCCTCTTGAACTTTTTAACCACGTTCCCCCTTTTTGAGTCAATTCGAAATGCTCGCATCCTTCCGCATAGGTTTCGAACCCAAAAGTAGATTTAGATGAAATTTACGTTTAACCGTAGAGTCTACATAAGCTTTAGCCCGCAGCTTTCTAAAGGGTAATGGGGGCTCCAAAGTTTCGAAAAATAAAACCGTCTGCATCGAAAAGGGCTTGTTGTCTTTCCGCTCCTCTTAAGGTGGTAAAAACCCCCCCGGCTTTTAAAATCGTTGTAAATCCCCCGTTGAAAATCTCGAAATTTTCCCTCTAGGCTTAGCAGCTTTGAATTTAAAAGGGTTTCAACCCTCGTTCTTTTTTCTTTCGAAAAGTCTTGAGCCATTTTCCACACCTCCCCCACCCCTTGACGGGCGCCTTCTCAAGAAAAACGTATTTTATTCGATCCCTCTCCAAACCCTAAAATTCAGCGTTTCCATCTGCCCTTTGATGAGGCCCCTTGGCAGTGTTGAGAGCGACTATTGCTCGTTCAAATCCCTTGCTTCCATCCTATCGACGTAGGACTTTTTTTTTACAAAACTTCCTTAGTTTGTGAGGGCGACTCGCTTTGACGATCCTTTTCGTCTAGCGTCGAAAATTACCCTTAAATTTTTTTAAAAGTTTATTTCCCTCCGGCTCGATGAGAGATCTTTTTTTTTAGAGGCTAGGACCGAATTTAGATATGGACACTTTGATTCTTCCCGTGTACTAAAATATACTTTTCTTGTTAATCATGCAAGATAAAGGTATCAAACCCCGTAGCGATATGGGCCCTTTTATCGAACTCTTTGATCTTTGCTCACCCCCAGAAAATCTTTTTTTAAACTTGTTTTTTTTCCCAACACAGTGGCATCCTCCTAATTTTTTGGAAAAGTCATATTTTGTTTTTAACGGATCGCCCGTAGCCCTTTGTTCGGTTCGTATCGCCCACCCCTGAATAGGATGGAAGATTGGGCGTTATCTTTTAAACATTGTTTCGGGATGCGCGGTACTTTGAAAAGAGTTAAAAACAGTCAAATTACTTAGTCTCCCCCTACTGAAAACCCTGTAATTAAACTGTTTTTTTCGCAAGGGGACGCCCGTCGAAAAGGGAATAAGAGTCGGGTTCAGCCTGGAGGGTGGAAAAATTTTCCGCGTTGTGGAAAAGGGGAAATAACCCATCCCTTCATGAGTAAAAGGCCCCTTCGAAAAACTTGATACTTGGGTGGTACAGCGTTTTAGAGTAAATAAAACCGTTTTGAAGCGAAAGGGGCCGTTAGGTTCCTCCAACAGACTGTCAGGGTTTTTGGGTTTTTAAAACCGGGAATTCAAAGGGCCCCCGAGATGATGAAACGGATAGTATGGGGTTAAAAATTTACCGTGTCTCTGGGGTAAAAGCTCTCCCCCACGTTGATCGTTTTTGTGAACGTTAAAAAATCTGTTTTTTTCTCGAGCCGAATGCGCTACTACTTCATCTAAAATAATGTGCAAAAACCCTATATAAATGCAAATCAGACGTGTCATGAGCGAAAAAGGGGGGGGAAAGGATT
This sequence comes from Timema cristinae, assembly GCA_039000515.1. NCBI lineage: Eukaryota > Metazoa > Arthropoda > Insecta > Phasmatodea > Timematidae > Timema > Timema cristinae. The sequence continues at coordinate 68,648,502 of JBCFYV010000003.1, read as the reverse complement.
TTTGGGAAAAAGAAATAAATAATCTACCGTTTGAAGCGCATATCCCTGGTTTACCAGTACGCTGGGGGGGAAAAAGTTGGAAAAAACGATTGAAACGGGTGATCCGGGAAAAATAAACGAGTTAGACGCACTGTAAAGACCCACGATTTCGAAATACTCCAAGGTGAAAGTTTTGCGGGGTTGGGTCATACTGCAGATCGTGAATTATCGAGAAACGGGGAAAAGATTACTCGCCCCCTGACTCAAAGTTGGGTGAGAAAGCCGCCGCGTGGGCAGTCCCCAACGCGTGAAAGCAAAAAGTAAGATGGGTTCAGTCAAAAGGGGAAAGAAAAAGAAAAACCCCGGGCCGGAAAACGGCGTCCTACTACTACAAACTACTAGACCCCGTAAGAAGAAGGGGGGAATTTTCCTATATCCCTCTGATCGTTTGCGTTTGGGAGCCGTCGTTGGGGAGCTGCAGGAATCACGAAGGGGGTTTACAAAGGGGCTAAGGCCAAATACGAAACAATTGAACGGGGCCCCGAGACATAATCTTTCGCTCGAAGCTATTGCCAGGGGAAAGGCTTGAAATTACCCTTACCCAAAAATTTAAATGAAAACCTAAACGTCCCTTTACCAAAAACGGATCTGCGCAAGAAAACCCCCCGAGTTAAAAAACCCCCTTCTTTAGAGGAGTATTTGCAAGAGATCCCTTTACTAGCGGTACTCCTTGGAGGATGGGGGAACGCCATCATCAATCTTGACGATGTTTACGGTAAGGGTACGCTTTTGGTTTGGGTATAAAAAAAAGGCGAACGAGCCGATTTTTTCGTTAGTTTCGTGATCTGGGCCCCACCGCTGGGAACTTGTTCGTTTTTCTCGGAGGAAAAACCCATCACCTATAATAAAATGGGTATCAAGAGTACGGTCCGTTTTAGGGCGGTAATTTTTGTTTAGCCCTTCTTTAAATACTCGCGTTTAAACTTTCCCGAACTTAGTAAATATGTTTATAAACGTTAAAATGACGGTTTCAAAAGTTCGAATCTGACAGAGAACAAATTCCCCTCAACCCTGCTCGGAGAAGGGAACGGGGAAGAAGAATGGTTCATGGGACTGTCAATCGGCCACTTTCCCAATTCCTACCGAACATTGACGGCGAAATAATAAATTTTATTGTTTGGTAAAGAATATACGGGTGCCCCCCGGCACCTATAAAACTTGAGGCGTTGGATCGATTCTTGCAAAGGGAAAGCCCCGATTAACGTAAAGCTCTCGTTTAAACGGTGATCCTAGCATTTTAAAAAAGCTATATCACTTGCAAAAAACCCTATCGCTTTCCCCCAAAGGCCTTTTGGCACCCTTTGGGCTGGGGTTCGCTGGGTAAAAATTTCCTGGGGGAAGAGAACATATTTTACCAATACTGGAATATTCTTCATGTGAATGTGATCCGCGTAAAAGGGCAGTCTCGCTAGCGGAGCTTACGTAAACGGAAAAACCAAAGTATCCCTTTGCACGATTTTCAGCATGCCCGGGCCCCCCCGGCTAAAAGTTTAGTGGAAGCCCCAAAACAATATCATTTACCTTCCGGTAACGGGGGAGTAATGGGGAAAGGTTTCCTATCGCGGTCCCGACTTGTTGACGAACGAGGTGATTCATCAACTTTGGGGGACGAGACGATATCATACTCTGCATCTAAAACGAGTGGGCTGGGGTTTGGGACTCGTACTGATAAAAAAAGACGGGGGAAGTTTTCCCTCGAAACATTGAGAGGGGGACAGGGGGAAAGTTTTAAACACCTCCCAAATAAACTCTTTTTAAGACGTCTAGGTTCCCTCGTTACGAAAAAAAGGGATGACACCGGGATATTCGAACATTGGAATTTCGCCGCTTTCGATCCCGGCCTTGAGCATTTTCCCAAGTATCATTCCTCCCCCCCTGTATTTTCCCCGGGTTCCTTTAGCAAAACGGGAACGAGTTAGGAAATCTATCCAACAAGAAGGGTTTTCACCCAAACCGCACCGCTCTCTGCTGCATAAAAAAGGGAAACGACACTTTTGAATAGGGGAAGAACCGGGAAAGGCCTTCGAGGTTTTTTAAATAACGGAAAAACTGCATCTATTCTCAAAAAATCGCCTTGAGATCAAACGGCGTAGAGTTTGTTCAATCGAGGGGATGGGGGGATTTCGACTCAGTTTAAAAACAATCTATCTAAAAAGGAATGGTTGGCAGACTATTTTTCAAACCCCCGGGTTGGAGACTTGAAGGAGGTTACGTCACCTGAAAAACAGATCTTTTACGTATCCCTCCCTTTCCCGTCCATACTAGGATTCGTGGGAAGATTATTTTTCAAATACTGATAAATTTTGCAAAACAAGAGTTTTGGTTTGTTTTAGTTCTTTCGACCGGCAACAAAACGTTTTTAAAAAGAGCCCCCCCTCCTGCTGCAAAAGACCCCTCTAGGATCGATTAAAGAAAAATTATTTTTTGGCTTGAAAGCATATAAAGATGACGAAAATCAATCGTCTAAACCCTGCTTAATTTCTTTCAAGAGCGGGGGAACACCCGAGCTCCCCTTTCCGTATTGGGAATTTTTACGAGTACCCTAACGTCCCCACCTCTAATAAACCCAAGTTTGGGTCCGTGAAAACCCCACTTTGCGGGAAAAACCTTTTTTTTAAACGTTGTTTTCGCGCTTCAGCCCGGGAGGAACCAACACGACGGAAAGCAGTTTAAAGTTTTTTGATCATTGAAAATTTAGAAATTTGCAAAATCAATCTAAATTCAAAACTTGTACCCTTACGGGGATATGAACTTGAATTTTAAAAGACGGGTTTCCATTCTAAAAATTAAAACGGGGGGACTATGAAATTTTCCCAGACTTCGTACTACGGAACGAGCGCCTCTTTCCCTTTTACTTGATCCTTCCCATTTCAAGTCTAAACACCCATTGTCGTGTTCGTTTCCACCGACAGGAAGTTACCCCAAAAGGAGGGAAATGGTGACATCCCGTAAAACGTTCGGGGCGGAGGAAAAACCCCTAAAAACCAAGGGTTTTGTCTAACATACCCGTTTGATTTTGTTCCCCTAAAACCCCTTAAAAGCATTGATTTAGCAAAATGACATCAAAAATTTAGGCAACATTGCGCAAAAACTGGGGGGAGGGGGGGTTTGGAAAGTTCAGTAAAACGAAAATTTAAAAATTTTAAAAGGGAAACCCGGGAAGAGTTGATTTGGGGGTACAGAGTATCAAAAACCCCGATGGGGAAAAAGTACAAACCCTTTAAAAAATTTCTGAGTGCCAGCAAATTTGGGTTTTAAGAAAAATTAAGTTTGATGGGACAAAACTTTTGCGTTTGACCAAGATTTGCGATGGGGGAACGAAAACGGTTGGGTTTAAATTCCCAGTTTTGCTTCATATGATAGTTTTGGGATAAATGGTATAAAGGGAGTGAATTAAATTTCAAAAAGTTATCTTTGCTTCGGGGTTTCAAGAGAGGTTGACACAGTAAAAAACGGAGGAAAAAAAACAAATGACGCTTCTAAACGTTCACGGGAAAGAAAGTAAAACTACTGGGGAAACGAACGAGGGGGCCTTTGCGGAAAAGAAGCTGAAAGGACGGGTTAAAGTAAACCCCTTTTTAAAAAAAACTTTTTCACAGTTCCCTTGCAATGAAATTAAAATTTTTTAAAAAGATATTCTTTGAAATGTAACGAGCTCTTTTTTAAAAAAAAAAAATTTAAAGGGTTTAAAATTTTTGTTTTCTTTTTCAGGGTAAGGGGTGCGATGTACCCCCTGACTTTATTATTTAAGATATCCCATTTAAATAGTCTAAAAAGGGTTTTGAAACCCTCATTGGCGTTTTCCCTTTTTTAAAGGGCCCGGGTTTTTAACCCCGGGCAGTTAGTGGGAATAAAAACCGCCTTGAGAAGCCCCCCCCCCCGGTTTTTAATCTCAACTGTTTTGCAGCAAAAATGTGCTCTGAGGGGGCCCCAGCTTCAATCCCGAACCCTTCCCCTGAGAGGTTCTCCAACTGTACTTGAGAGGTTTTGACCAGACTGTACTCTGGAGGTTCGTTACCAGAAGTTCTCTGGGAGGTTCGTACCAGAAATTGTACCCCTTTAGTTTTTTGTACCCCGACTGTATCTTGAAGGTTCGTATAAGACTGGGACTCTGGGGGGCCCGGGTTTTTTGTACCAGACTGTCTCTAGGAGGGCCAGATTATTGTTTCCAGACTGGGACTCTAGGGGTCCAGATTATTGTAAACCCGACGTATCGGGGGGTCCCCTGGCTTATTGTAAAGACTTTTTACTCTGGAGGTTTTTACCAGACTGTAACCCTTGAGAGGTCCCGGGGTTTTTGTACCAGACTGTACCTGGAGGGCCCAGAAAATTTTTGGGACCCAGACTGAAAATCTAGGAGGTTCCCCGATTATTTTACCAGACTGTACTCTAGGAGGGTTTGTACCAGATGTACTTTGGGGGGTCCCCGGGTTATTTGTCCCCGACTGTACCGGGAAAGGGGTTTCCCAAAATTAAGTTCCCAGACTGTACTCTGGGGAAAGGGCCAGGGTTTTTGTAAACCCGACCCGGTAACTCTTTGGATGGCCCCGGTTTTTGTCCAGGGGAAATGTTCTCCGAGGGTCCAATTATTGTTTTTGACTGTTTCTGAGGGGGGGATCCAGATTATTGTACCAGACTGTTTAAAATTTTTTTGGGGTGCAGGGGTTTTAACCCTCAACTGTGGTGGTTATTGCTCAGGTCCGGAAAAATTTTACCCCGAAATGGAAACCTGAGAGACTCGGGTTCTAAGACCACGTTGATCGGAAAACTGGTTTTGCCATACCCAAATCACTTACCCGTCTGTAGACCACTTTTTTTCACAAACAAAAAATTGATTTTCCAGTGGGTTGCCCATCAGTTAGCTGGGTCTCCCAAATTTTGGGCCCCCCATTTTTTCCGTCCTTTGTTTTACCTAAAGCTATGTTAAATTGTCAACCAGTTGTTCCCAAATCGGTTGCTTTCATGTCTCATCTAGCCTTTTCCGGGGGGGTAATTTTTTTTTACAGCTTTTCGACAGTTTGTATGATGATAGTGTAAACAATATGAACCGTAATAATTTTGTTTTTCAAATACAACTATATTTCTTAGGTTAGAAATTTTTAAACAATTTAATAGCAATCAGTCCCGTTAAATATAAAATTTCCCCCCCCCTAACCCCCTCTCTCCTCTCTCTCCCCTCTTTTCTTTTCGCCGTTTCCCCTTTTTCCCCCTCTCTTTTTCCCCTACTCTCTCCCTTCCCCCTCTCTCTTCCCCCCCTCTCCCTCTTTTCTCCCCTTTTCTCCCCCTTTCTCTTTTTTCCTTATTTTTCTCTATTTTCTTCTTCCCCCCAGCTCCTATCTCTCTTTCCCCCCCCTCCCTCTCTCTTTTCTCCCCCTCTCTCTTTTCTCTCTTTTCCCCTCTCCTCTCCCTCTCTCTCTCCCTTTTCCCCCCTCTCTCTCTTTTCCTTTTCTCTCCCCCTCTCTCCCCCCTCTCTTCCCCTCTCCCCTCTCTCTCCCCTCTCTCCTTCCCCCCAGCCCCCTCTCTTCCCCCCTCCCTCCCTCTCCCCCTCTCTCCCTCCCCCCTTTCCCCCTTTTCCTCTCTCTTCTCTCCCCTCTTCCCCTCCTCTCTCTCTCTTTTCTCTCTCTCTCTCTCCCCGCTCCTCTCTCCCCCTCCCCCCCTCCCTCTCTCCTCCCCCCTCTCTTCCTCCCCCTCTCTCTCTTTCCTTCTCCCCCTCCCCTTTTCCCCCCTCCTCTCTCTCTCTTTTCTCCTCTATCCCCTCTCTCTTTCTCTCTCTTCTTTTCTCCCTCTCAAAAGTAGGAGATGAGGGGGATAGCTTCCCCTTCCCCCCTTTTGAAAAATTTTCTTAAAAAATCAGATAAAGCTATTTCCCTGAAACTATGTTATCATGAAACCCGCTATACACCCTTTATTCTAACAGTATGGGTTTTCATGAACCGGATTTTACCCCCCATTCTAACACTTTGCTATCATGAAACCCGCTATACCTCCTATTCTAACACTAAGGGTTTTTCATGAACCCGGAAAATACCTCCCATTCTAACACTATTTATCATGAACCAGCTATGGCTGACGGGGGGAGCCCCCCTCTTCCGACCAGGTTGGGAAAAAAAAAAAAAACATATCTAAAAAGATCTTTTTAAACTTTTCTGTCTCTCTCTCTCTCTTTCCCCCTTTTTTTTTCGAGTTTTGAGGGGGCGGGTATAGCCTTCCTTTTCCCCGACTAGGCTTTGGAAAAAAACATATCTAAAATGATCTTTTCTATCTTTTCTGTCTCCTTCTCTCCTTTTTTTTCCCCTTTTTTCTTCAAGTAAAAGGTGGGGGGGTAATAGCCCCTTTCCTTTTTCCCCGACTAGGGTGGGGAAAAAAAATTCTAAAAAAGTCTTTTCCTTCTCTCTGTCTCTCTTCTCTCTTTCTTCTCCCCCCTTTCCCCTTTTCTCTGCCTTCCCTCTCCCCCCCTCTCTCAGAGTTTGGAAAATGACGGGGATAGCTTTCCCCTTTTCCAGCCCGTACCAAGAACTTTGGTTCTTAAAACCCCAAACTGTTACCTTTTGTACTTTTAGGGGTCCGATTTTTAATCTTGGAGAGGTCCCGGGGAAAAAAACACAATCACACACGAAAACCCCTATTTAATGAATATAACAATACACGCTAAATTAGATTTTTTTTTTCAGTCAAGTCTTTTTTTTAAAGGGACTAATTTAAAAAAAGGTTTAGTGACATTAATTTTTCACTTTTTCTTTAAACGAAAAAATATAACACACAAGGGAAAAATTATTTAATTTAAATTTTTGATAAACATTTTTTTAAACAGAACAAGGGGCTAAATTAGTTACAGAGCAAGAATACTTTTCTCAAGTCTTTTTTTTAAAACACCCAAAAAAACGCCCGCCTTTTTTTTCAATTTTTTTTTTTCTAGTGACATTAATCAAAAATCTATTTTAATACTAAAGCACTTTAAATTTTTTTTTCCTATGGGCTTTTAAACCCACAGAAAAAATGCGCTAAATTAGTTTTTTTTTTCTCAAGGGTTTTTTTTTAAAAAAAAAACCCTAAATTGAGTAAGGGGGCCCGTAGAAAGCCTGTAGATCACTCACTGGGCACCTTTCATGTTTGGGCCAGCTTCAAACATCGTCTCTTTTTAGGGAATAGTTGGTTGCTCCCCTATTGCGTATGACCCCAAGGTAGAGTTTTTTTCCGATCCGGGGGAACATGTAAACGTTTTATTTATCGATAGAGCAAAGTGCAAACCCCTTTTAAAATTTTGAGTGTAAAATTTAAATCCTACAGCTCTTATTGAACGGGGTTCTTTTTTGACTACTGTTTTTTTTTAGTTAAACAATTTCGATGTCCCTAAAAAAGAGCGTTTTTTTTAACGCCTAAATCTTGACACCTTTAGCTTTTTTGGGACCACCCCCCCTTTTTACAGCAAATGAATACAGTTTAGGGCGGGAAACCAATGAAAATCAGTGATGACCCACCAAAGTGTCTCATCTTTTTTGTTTTCCGAACACCCCTTTATTTACTACAGGGAAGCCGGGAAACATTTTTCTTGGCCGTAAGTGGAGGTGTCCAGATAGTCTTAGTAAAGGGGTTAAAATCCCGGTAGGGCTTCCCCGACTGTTTAAAAAGTAGAGGAGTGAGGCTGTGTAAGTGTTTTTGGGGGTTTTTGGGTACCCGGTGGGGAAAGGGTGGAAAACCCTGGCCCGGTAATGTAGGGCCCTTCATGCTACTTTAGAGATTTTTAAAAAGGCGAATCCGCAAAATTTGGGATAAACAAATAAATCCCTGCGGTTTTCCCTCTCAATGATAAACCCGGTTTTTTCTGATACAATCATTCGGGTTTTTTAAAATTTTTTGGAAATGGCTATTTAAAGGTTTTCCCGCCCCAAATTTAACCCTTCCCCCCCTTTGGGGTTTAAATTTTTTTTGTACGGTAGGACCTCTTGTTAGAATAAGGGCGGCCCAAGGCGGCGGTTTTTTAACAATTTAAAAAAAATGGTTTTTAAACGGGTTGCTCGCTTTTATCCTCATTTCCGGGGGCAGGTTAAATAGGAAACCTTTCCCCGGAAAATTGTTTGAAACTGAGAACACGGTTTGGGCTCCGTCAGTTTTTAACCCATTCACTTTAAAATAACTTTAAGAATTTACGAAGTGAATGACGTACCCAGTCTTATCAGCTAGAGTCGTTTAAAAATTTCCCCTGTTTCCCTAAAAGGGTGGAATCCCTTTTTTCGGAAAAGAAAAGGCAAGTCAGAATGGCGTCAAAGTACATTTTGTGGGGATTCAAAGATCTACCGGCAAGATATAGCCGTTCCGCATCGTTTCCCCCCACTTTAAACACGTTCGCGTTCAATTTTATCCTTTCCCAAACCCTCTGGAAACCCCCCATAGGGGAAAGGGGCTCAACATGCTAAATTTAATAGAGTTTCCCTTCCGCTAGATAAAAAGGGAAACCCCTGGTTTGGGGAAGGTCCAAAAGAATCATATAACCCATTATTACTACAGAATGACGATTGTACGAAACATATCCCCTCGAATAGCTCCCTCAATGAATTGTTTCATTTTCTACGTATCTATTAAAATTTGAGTGTAAAGAGGGTTTTTCTCAATAGAGCCCTTTGGGAACGCTAGACTGGGGGCCGTAAGAAAAACCTTTGGGGTCGAGCCTATACGTTTTTATACAAAGATCGCGAAATTTTTCAAAGAGGCGCTAGTATGTTCGTTTGGGGGGAAGGGAGAGGTTCGAGTAATCCCAAAGAATTTTTGCATTCGAAAAGGCGCCAAACCCCCGTGAAAGGGGGACTTAGTCCTCCGAGAGATATGGTTTTCCGGGGGCGCGTTTTTTAAAAATTTTTCTTTTCCGGTAACTGGGGTCCCCCCCCGTTTCCCGCCTCAAAATTATTTTTAGTCATTTGGGGGAACCCCCCCTTTACGAGCGACTAGTTTTAAACGTTCATCCCTCGGGTGGGTTTCTTTTGAGTGATTTTAAGTGGGTCGGTTTGAGGTAAAATACGCTTTTTTCTAGGGAGGTACACAGAAAGCTGAAACTATCTTTAATTTTAATTGTGATCCCTCGAAATCCGTGACGAATATATTTCAGATTACTTTGAATTAAACCCAATTGTCTCGCCAATAACCTTAACTTTCCCTGGATTGACAAAAACGGTTTCCCCCCCCCTGTGAACGGATCAGTTTCTCTGTTCCCAAAAAAGTGATTTTGAGAAAGGAAAAAAATAAACATTGCAAAAGGGCAATTTTGAAGACCAAAGCTCAGATGAAAAGGGTTCTTGTAATTTTTTATTACCCCTGCGTACTACTACCACGGTAAAGTCCCGCAAGTGAAAAATGATCCATAAAACCGGGTATCATCATTTTTGCCCTAGGGTTTTTCACAGATTTTGAAAATGAAAATAGCCGGGATTGTGAGCATCTCTTTGAGCAGGGGTTTGGGCGTCATTGAACACAGTACTATAAAAATTTGTTAAACCCCTTTCTGTATCTACGGGGCTTCAACAAAATTTTATCTGTACAAACTTTTCCCCTGAAGTGACGTACTCCGAGAGATTATCATTTTAAAAAAAATTTTTTGTGTACATGCCTACAAAAATGCTACATGGGCTCTGTACATTTCAGTATAAGAAAATTGTGTCAGGATCACACGTTTCTATAGGCATGAGAAAAATCTCCCCAATCAGGTACACAAAATTCCGTTTTTTTCCTGTTTTTTATACGTGAGAAAAGCCAGGAATTTATTTTTCCCCTTTGAGGGAAAGTACTCCTTACCTCCCAAAAATTTTTTCACGTTTTTTTTTATGTTTTTCAAGTTTATTTTTAGTCAAGAAAAGAGCTCAAACAAAAAAAGGGCACAAAAATACCTACGTCTTGTTCAAAAAGGGGGGTTGTTTAGGGTTTTTTTAATCGTGACGGGTTTTTTTATTGCCCCTGAAAAGAAATTTTTTCCCTCCCATGTACTTTTATCATGAATAAATGAAATGTCTAGCACACCCCTTTAGCGCTGAAAAATGAACGGGGGGATCACTTTTTTTTTAGAGTTGTCCGCATATCCACATAAGAATCACCCGCCTTCGTGTTTTGGGAGTGTACACATTAAAAGATAAAATCGTTAAGCCTTTTTGAAGCGTTTAAATAACTCATTTCGAACGGAAAGCGGAATCCCCTCTAGATTCAACACGTCACAAAAATTTGGATAAAAACGATAAAAGCTGAGCTTTAAACCCCGTCGGCTCAAAAAGGCACGCCCAAAACGGATTAAATGGGAAGCAAAGGCCTTCTTCAGCTTTTAACTTTTAAACCCAAAGCTTACGTCTTTTGGAATAAATTTTTAGGGATTTGAACGTGGGCAAAACCCATCGTGAAAGCAGTGTTTTTCCCGGGAAATTTACCTTTTCATTTCCAACCCTAGTTGTACATCCACCCTTTAGTCTCCCAGAAACAAAAAACCCTCAATCTGAAACAAGGAGTGGGAAAAAGCACGTTTTTCTAAAATTTTTCCTCTAAGTTTTGTAATTAAATGCATTTTAAGAAAAGAATTGAAATAAAAACCCTTTTCAATTTTTTACATCAGTAGGATGCCCTTTAAAAAACCCCAAAAGAGGCACAAATTTTTTTATAGGGCCGTTCCGTTTTTATTTTTTTTACATTTTTTACATAAATATCCCCGCCGCAACGAGAAATGTACAAAAATCCTTGTAGGGTAAAAACCCTTACTATTGAGTATGTCTTTATACGGTTTTGAGCGTATGCTTGTTTAATAAGTTTAAAAAGATAGTCCTAAAACGGCTCCAGGTAAAGCCTAAACTGAGTAAATCCTGACCTTTAAATTTTTTTTATAAGGTCAAAAGTCTTTGGATCTGTAAAATCTATATTGTCCCTGGTTTTGTATCAGTAGACTCGAGGTCTTAAATTTGGGCCCGGGGGAAAATGCCAATGTATGCGTAATACAACTTCCCCCTTTCTAAATGCAAGTCATGTTTTTTAAATACTAAATTTAAAAGTTGTTTTATTTTTTTTCTAGATTCTGTGAGAGTGTACAAAACCCCAATTCCCCCTTAGTTTGCCGAGATAAAAATTATAGGGGGGGGTAAACGCAAACGTTTTGCCGGTGGTTCTGCATTTTTTGGGTTTCAAAAATGCCCCTAAAAAGGCCCTACTCTCCCCTCATTTTTATCTTCTTTTCCCCCTTTTGGGTAAATTGCTCTATGATCTCTTCGAGCGGCCCCCTGGGGACCGCTATAAAAAAAAAACAGGGACGTCTGGCAAACCGTTAAAGAAGCCATGATATACAAACATTGAAGTAATGCTTTTTTAAATTAGGGCTGAATCGTCTGGTGTAGAGGGAAATGGGGCCTGGGATTTAAAGTAGAGTAAGAGTGGGGGAAGGATCAAGGTTCGAATCTAGGGGCGCGTGTACTGAGGGGTGATTTTTTTCAAAAAAAAAAGGTTTTCGATTTTTATTCATGCAAAAGCGGTTTCCTTTTATTCTAAAAATATTAGCGAAAAACTTTGAAGGGTTTGTAAGGGCGTGGGTGCTAGGAACTGAAAACCCTAATTAGATTAACTTAAAAAATATTAAATGTTTTGACCCCGAAAATTTCATTCTTTTTGAAATTTTAAAAGTAAGGGTTAGGGGTTTTAAGAAAGTTTGTTAGAGGGGTTATACATAAGAACTTAAGTCTCTTTCGTACGCAAATTTTTTTTTATTTAAAACCCTTTTGACAAATTTAATTTCTAAAAAAATTTTAAGGGAATCTTTCAAAATTTTCTTTTTTACTTGCAGCAAAAGCCTGTGAAATCTATTCATACACTTTTATGGGGTTGAAAGCTTATACAATATCTAAACTTAAAGGGGAATCTCAATTTTCGTTTTTTTTTGTTTCACAAAACAATTAATACTCAAAATTTTTCTTTTAAATTTTTTTTTTTTAAAAATTGGGTTTTTTAAAGCTAAAATTGAAAAAGTTTTAGATCATCATTCAGCATGACTGAGTTTTTTAAACAATCAATGGAGGAAGGGAAAAAATTTGTATTATTTCCCCCCCTTTCGGTTTTTTAAAAAGTTAATGGTAGATGAAAAAGGCCGCAAAAAAACGTGGAATCCGAACCCCTGGGGAGGCCGGGGAATCGCAAATAACCTAAGGGAAGGGTTTTTTTTTGGAAAAAAAAAATCCACATTTGCGCAGAAATTGGGAAAAAAAATACATCTTTTCGTTTTAATACAAGATGAAAAAAGGGTTTTCCCCCTTTTAAAAAGGGTCCAAACCCCCTGGTGGGGTCTCAACACAAGAAAACCTAAGGAAGGGGGTTTTTTTTGAAAAAAGAACCCCCCAATTTTCAAACGGGAAAAAAAACATTTTTTCGATTTAAGAAAAAGAAAATTTGGGGGTTCCCCAGTTTTAAGTGGGCCCGAACCAGGGTGGGTTCGACCAAACACAAATAACCTAAAGGGGAATTTTTTTTAAAAAAAAATCCACATTTGCGTGATTTTTGGAAAAAAAAAAATCTTTTTTTAAAACAAAATTTAAAAAAGGCCCAAGTTTAACGGGGGACCGAACCAGGGGTGGAGGCGACAATCCAAAATAACCCCAAAGGAAGGTTTTTTGGGAAAAAAAAAACCAAATTTTTGGGGAAATTTTTGGGGAAAAAAAAAAATCTTTCGATTAAGGCAAATGAAATGAAGGTTTTCCCCAGTTTAACGTGGGATCCCGAACCAAATGGTGGGTGGTCTGACAATCACAAGATAACCTAAAAGGAAGGGTTTTTTTGAGAAAAAAAGAACCCCACATTTTGCGTAGAGTCGGGAAAAAATACATCTTTCGATTAATGACAAGATAAAAAGAAGGATTCCCCATTTTTAAAAACGTGGGATCCGAACCACGGTGGAGGTCAAAACATTCACAAGATAACCTGAAGAAAGGGTTTTTTTGAGAAAAAAATCCACATTTCGTAGAGGGGAGTTGAAAAAAACCCATACACTGTACAAACATATTTCGATTGATTAATTGTAATAAACATACCTTCGAAGTTTTATCAGCGCCGTCTTGCTGTTTTTTTGGAAATTTTCCCTGAGACCAAGAGCAATCTGCTTTGGAGAGCCCTTCAGCTGATCGTCGTAAGCAGAAAAATCGAGCCGGTAACCATAACGTTATTTTTTGTTCTCCAACAAGGTGTAAACTCTGCGCCCCATATCTTGTGTCACGCCTTTTATTAGTGATATAATAACCATACCTATCTCTAAATCTGTCAGCTTCCTTTGATACTATTTCACTCGAACCGGATTGCTGACAAAAGCGCGGCTGAAAAATTCACTAGACATTTTGATGATGTTGTTTAGAAAATAAAGTTTTTAAAAGAATAATGGATTCTACTTAAAGGGGTAACTCAATAATAGAAATAAACTACTCCCCCCTTCAGGGGGCGGCGCGAAAAAAAGAGTTTGACTCCGCCCTCTTTACGCGTGAGAAGTCCCCCCCTCTTGTAAAATTCCACAGACCATTTCCTTCCAAAAATGAATCTGAGACCCCACGCAGATGTTAACTTCCTGAGTTAAAGCACTCTCACGGTTTAGGGGAGCGGAGCCACCCCAACTAATTCACCGGAAAAAATTTTTCAAGTGTCGCCACCGAGTAGGGAAAGAGCAAGTGAGGGCTAAGCTGGCAGGAAAACATTCTTCATTTTGTCACCACCGGGAAAAGAAGAGGGCTTTTTCCTCAACTCGAGTTTAAAGAAGCCCGGATTAAAGGTTAACCCTTTTTTAGTTCGTGGGAAACTTATAAAGAGGTTCTTTTTTTTCGGGCCAATCGTGTAAGCCTTTTTTCTAATGTCCCCAACCTCCTTCTCCTACATCCCGCGAAACTACGCCGCGGGAAAACGCTGAGACGGGAGTAAAGGGGGGAGGGGAGGAGGACTTCCGGATAAGTATTCTGAAACCAATCATACTACCCGTCCCCCGAGGGCCCACCTCTCCCCCTGGATCATCAGGGGGGGGGGAGGGGGAATCCCTGGAACACGCGAGACTAGGCGGCGGGAGGGGAGGGAAAGGGGGGGAGGAGTGGGGGGGATACACACACACACTTACACTTTTCCCCTACCCTTTCTCATACACGATATTGTATTCTACTGTGAATAAAGCTTTTCATAGTAAAAAATGAGATTACTAAACTCGACTAACAAAAATTTGTAAATCATGAAAAGGTCCATCATAAAGGCACATGTTTTGGAGCTTTACGGATTGAAAAAAGGACTATTGGACATTTTACTTTATTTATTATTATTTATTTCATAGCTGTTGATAATATATATTACAAGTTACTGCTGAAGATTACATGACCTGACTTACGAATACGTTAAAATAAATCTATTAATTTTTCTATTTATTAGATAAGACCTCTCCTATTAATTTGGACTGTACCTTTCACTGATTACTGTAAATTATATAACTCCCAACTTTAAAAAGTATCTAGGATTTGAGAAGTTATACAAAAAAATAATGTAATTTATAAATACAAAGTTGGAGAGTAATAATTGACGTTAACAAACTTGAGCTGATAAGAGATTTGAAGAAAGAACTTCATTTATGAAACATCATATTGACTTTGAATGTAATTTTTTTTTTTGTGCGAGTTGGAGTCTTTGCGTTCCAGAAAATTTAATTTGAAAATGATTCACTTCAAAAAACACTTATACTTTAACAATCTCAAAGTATTTGCTTCGTTTAAAATAATTAAATTGGATACTTTAACGAATACAGATGGGGGAATAAAATGAAATAAATTATTTAAAAACATAATTTGTATTGCGATAAGTATCTATAGGTATTCAAAAAAGTTATATCTTTTTAATGCTTTTATATTATTTGCATTTTCTTCTGCACTATCCTACAGATTTATTTAAAATACATTTTCTTTTAGCAACAATTTATAAAAATACAGTAATGCAGTAATATCCGTATAGGGGGATCACAATTCAATTAATTTAAATAAGTCCAGATGTCATTTTTCAACCAACTTAAATTAATAATACTATATTTCAATTTATTTTCTAAAAAAACGGTATCAAATCATTAATAACTTCCATACAATATCTTAGTATTACTTGATTAAACTTTCCTACATAATGGGTTGTTAAAAAAGTTTAAAGTATTTCTAACATTATTTAAATTTCGTCATGGATACAGAAGTTATACAAATGTATTTGTTTATTACATGATTAGTAATACTGTCAATTTGTATTTGTTTATTATGTTATTCATGTCATTTCAAAACATAAGTTATAATGTTTTGATTCAGAGCGAAGCTTCTTGAGTTAAAGAGAATATAATTTATCACATTGAGAAATTATAACAAATGTTAATATCTATATTATGTTTTTAACTGTAAAACATTTGTTTCTAAATTTTGTTGTATTTAAAAAAAATATATGTTACAACGTTTTTAGTGATCTCAAGTCCAATGTTTTCTAATGAAGACTTCAGAATATCATACCCACGATGTGACGTCTGGTTCGAATCTTTATTTTTAATCACCGTGTCTTACTACCGGTTCAGGTTATAAGCATATATTATAATTACTCTAACATTCTAGGGATGGGAAAGGAAGCACTTTAGAGGTAAGACACGTGCATTTGCTTAGAAGGAGAGTGGGGAACCATTTAGAATAAATCACCCTCAGTACACCCGACCGGGATTCGAGCCCCGATCTCCCCATCATCAGCAGGCCGGTATAACATGTGAGTGACTTCTTAGACCAGGAGTCTTCGACCTCTTTACGTCCAAGGGCCAACTTTTCTCTCTTGTTACGTTGCGGGTCGCAATACTGTACCGACAACAATAGGATTGAACACAATTTATTATTTTTCTTTTTTCGTCCCGAGTTTCTCAGCGGTGATGAGGGAGCACGAACGCTCCCGACTATCTACGAACGTTCCCGACTAAGTACGAACGCTCCCGACTATCTACGAACGCTCCCGAACCCATATCTACGAACGCTCCCGACTAACTACGAACTCATCCGAAAGAGTACTCTCTACCTTGTCATTTGCCGGGTAGATATGTATAAAAACGTAATATTTTTTCTTCACGTATAAAGCTAAAAAATAGTTTAAAACTTAAGATACTTATTTATTTTATTATTTTATTATGTGAAATATAAATCTGTATTGTGTCATTTTTTTCCCTCATGAAATAATTTTATACTTTTCATGAGCTGGCAGGCCACAAAAAATGTTACGGAGGGACCCAAGTGGCCCATGGGCCGCGTGTTGAAGACACCTGCCTTAGAACATTCACTCATTTAATTGAGTAAGTTTTCCTCTATTCAAAATGTAAACGCGATTAGTAATGGGATATATCTTCCCCAAAATCCCGCCACCCTTTATATTGTGAAAAAGAGTTCCGTATGATACTTTCGACATACTTGGTAGTTAGTTGATGAAGAGGGAGAACCAATCTGTCTGAAAGAAGTTAGTTCAGAGCTCCACCGCAATTACCTTGATTCTGTAGAGTGGAAGATTATAAAGAGCTTACCTTCCTACCTGTTCCTTGAAACTTATCAAACAACTTAAACGTATTTAAGCCTCACCGGAAATTGTTCATATATTTTTATTTAAGTTTAGGTTTACATTAGATGATGCCTTGCGCGTACTACACTCGCTAATTTAAAGATTTTTGTTTTGTTTTGTTTTAGATAGTTTCTCTGTATATTTATCGTAAGTAAAGGGCACAAGAGAAAGAAAAAAAAGGAAGAGTCCCATTTTAACTCAAACCGATTTACTGCTGCCAACTCTTAGACAATAAATAATGAGATCTTTATAATGCACTTTAGATTATGGTTAAAAGAGATCTCCGTCATTTTAAAATAAATAAAAACCCGTTTAGTTTATAAGCAAATATACTAACTACGCTAAGGGTTTTTTATGGATTAGAGATACTATATCTATAGGAAAGTTACCCGCATTTGCGTCAAGGGAGAGGGAAAACTATTTTGAAAAATACCCTCAGTAAACCCAACCTCAATATCTCCGTCATCAGCAGTCTATTCTACTGCGAGAGTAGCGCGTTAGAAGCGGTCTAGTAAAATAAAAAGTATAAAAATTAATGGGTCTATGATGGGGTTTATAAATGAGAGTTGATGTCCCGGAAAATGGTTGTAATGTTACTACACACTCTACACTTTTTACAGGACAACATTATATTTCAAACCACATGAATACTTTTTTTAAAAATATTTAAATATGACAGATACCTCTTTTAACCAATCTATAAATTAAATTATAAAGGTATCACGATTGTCTAACAGATGGCAGCACTAACTTTATTTGAGCTAAAATTGGAATTTCCCCATTTCTCCTCTTTCCCCTTAAATAGTAACCAAATGAGATTTACTTCTAGACTCCTACATGTGTCCTGA
Source organism: Timema cristinae (assembly GCA_039000515.1). NCBI lineage: Eukaryota > Metazoa > Arthropoda > Insecta > Phasmatodea > Timematidae > Timema > Timema cristinae. The sequence goes on along the minus strand of JBCFYV010000003.1, from coordinate 68,631,040 downwards.
TTTCCGAATATGTTAGAAATACATTAATGAACATGATGCAATAAAAAAATAAAAAACATACAGCCAGACTGAAAATATTTGTTTTCTACGATTGGGAAGAAAAATAAATATATTATTAAATGTATACAATATTTTAGCACTTAAGTTAGAAATCTCAACAAATCTTTTAACTCTAGAATATTCAATTAATTATATATTAAATTCAACTTCACTTTAAATAATATATATAAAGAAATTCACAACTTCTTTTGAATTTGAACGACTGCAAAATGAGTCTTGTTAATTTATTATAAAATACCAAAGAACATAAAATCACATGTTCATTGAAATGGAATAAAAACTTGTTTGTTAGAAAATATTGTTTACTTTTTTTTAATTCTTTTTTATTTCTGAAAAACAACAACACAGTTTTTGTTATTCAATGAGCTACTTCGAGTTTAGGAATATTTTAAGATTTTATTTTGCAAGAAAGAAAGAAAAGATAGAGAAAGATAGAGAAAGGAAAACTCCTAAGCTTGGATTTACATGATATGTACAATTCACCGAGATGAATACGATGGGGGGTGAAGTCGGGGTGTGGGGGACTTTTCGGATATTTGTATAAATAGCAAGCGACTTGTCAAAGCGGCCATCCAAGAAGCTTTATTTTTTTAACCTTAACGTATTGTATTAAAATACTCGCTTGAGATCGACTCAATTTAATTAGTATAGAAACATGACGTCACTACAATAACAATACATTTTACCTCAGAGTATTGATGCTAAATCGTGACATTTTCTGCTGAAATATTATTTTCTACATTCAAAGAAAATAAAAGTAACTAATTGGTTTGAGGATTCAATTGTAAAATTCAAACAAGTGCTCAAAATGATTGAAATTATGTCGAGGATTGCCAGGGCCAAGGAAGCTTTCAACAATAGAACAACAACAATACTGAAACAGCAAGTTGAGTTTTAGAGCTGAGGAACAAACTTATGAAATTATATATTTAGAGAACTGTGCTGTATGGAGCAGAAACTTGGTCCATTAGGAAGATGGAATATAAAATACTTGGAGATCTTTGAAATGTGCTGGAGAAGACTTGAGAAGATCTTTTGGACAAACAGGGTGACAAACAAAAGTCCTAAAAAGAGTGGTCGAGGACAGAAATATTTCTAATGTGATTCTTCGGCTCAAACCAAACTGGATCAGACACATCCTTGGGATGAACTGTCTTCGCATTACATATAGAAGGAAAAGTTGAGGGGAAAGAGGAATTTGTTTTAACATTTGGAAAAAGGGGCTTTTTTGGGGTACTGTTATAAACAATAATTTGTTTTTAAAAAAAGGGGTTTTTTTCGGGGGTTTTTGGGGGCCCAAAATGAAGTAAACCCCCCGAATCCCCCCCCGGAATTTTTGCCCCCCCTAAAAAACCAAAATTTTTAAATTTACCGGGAAAAAAAAAACAAAAATTTATCGAAAGTTTTTGGGGAAATACACAACTTTCCTTTTTCTTGAAGTGGATGAGGGGCGTTTAAAAAAAAAAGTTTTAAAAAAAAATTTTTTTAAAAAAATTTTTTTTGGAAATTTTTTTTTTTTTTTAAAAATTAAAAATTTTTTTTTAAAATTTGAGTTTTTTTAGGAAAAATTTTATAAAAAAACCTTATCCATTTTCCCCATGAATAAGGGGTTAAAATTATTAGGATAATCACCTAAAAATTTAGTGTTAAAAAAATTTTTTTGCCCAAAGAAAATTTTGTAAGGGGAAATCCCCCAAATTGGGGGCCCCCCTTTTGCTCTGTTGGGGAATTTTTCCCTAAAGGGGCCCTTTTAGACAAAAGTTGATCAAACGTTTGGGTTGTTTTGGGTTTAAAACCGAACAAATTTTTTTTTCCCCCCGAAAAAAGGAAGTTAGAATATAAGGGTAAAATTTTTTTTTTTAAATTTTTTTTGCCAAAAAAAAAACTTAAAATTTTTTTTTTTTTTTTAAAAAATTAAAATTCAATGTCAAAAAAAAAATTTTAAATTTTTAAACAAAAATTTGTTTTTCATTTTGGAATTTTAAAAAAAACCTTCAATTTAGGTAAAGTAACCCCCTTTGGTTTATTTGCACCCCTGCTTGCACATACAAAAAAACAAAACAGAAAAAAAAAGGATTAAATTAAAAAAAAAAAAAAAACTAACCCCCTTTTTTCAAAATTTTAATGAAAACCCATAAAAAATTTTTTTTAAATTTAAAATAATAATAAAAAAGGGGAAAAAAAAAAAAAACAAAAAATTTATTATATAATAAATTTTTTTTATGAGCCTTAAAAACAATAAACAAAAAATTTAAAATTTTTTGGTTTAAATAAATTTTAATAATTACAAGGGGTTTTTTTTTTAAATAAAACCCTAAAATTAAATTTTTAGGAAATTTTTAAAGATTTTAAAACGTTTCAAAAAAAACCCGGGCTTTTTTGGGGCCCAAAAAAATTTTTAAGGGGGTTTTTTCCGATGGAAAATATTTTTTGGTTTTTGGGGGGGAAACGAGATGGCACAAGGTTTCCCCCCCTTTTTAAAAGGGGGGATTAATAAAAAAAAATTTTTTAAATTTTTATCAAAAACCTTAAAAAAACCCGTTAAAAAAAAAAAATTTAAACCCTAGGAAAAACAGCACCAAAATTTTCTTTAAAAATTTTTTTCCCAATCTAAGGATCCCCAAACAAAGAGGCTTTTTTCCCCCAACATTTTTATTTTTGAGAAAATTTCAAAGGGAAAATTTCAAATTTAAAAATACACAAATTTAGGGGAAAAGGGGAAAGGTAAAATTTTAAATTGGGGGGCCAAAAATTTCCTTCAAAAAAATGAGGAAACTAATTGTTCATTTTGGGGTAAAAAGAAAAAAAGCTAAAAATTTTTAAAGGAAAAACACCAAAAACGTCAAAACATTTTCATTTTTTCTAAAAATTCCCTTTTTCCAAATTTTTTTTAAATGGAAAAAAAGATAAAAAGGGGTTTTAACCCGGGGAAAAAAATTTTGAAAAATTTGATTTTTTAAAAAAGTTTTTTCCCCCCTAAAAAAACCATCAAAATTTAAATTTTTGAAAAATTTAAACAATAAGAAAATAATTTAAAATTTTTTTTTGGGAAAATTTTTTAATTTTAAAAAAAATTTTTAAATTTTTTTTTCCGTAAAGGGGGGGCTTTAAAAGCATGAAACCATGACGGGGCCCGCACAAAAAAAGAAACAAAATTTAAAATTAAAATTTCCCCCCTTTTAAAGATTGTCGAAGAAAAAAATGTTGAATTACGAGAGTCTCAAGACGGAACATGTAACATTTTTAACAAGAGAATATTTCCCAAAAAAAAAAAAAAGGGGCATCACAAAAACCCGAACCCAAATGAGAAGAAGAGTTAGAAACCCAAAAGGGGGTTTTGAATACTTTTTATAATCAAAATCCCTCGGGGAAATTAGTAAAGAATTTCTCAAAGCGCCGGGTGACCGTTTTTTTCTTTTAACTTTTTAAAACAACCTAAGAGGTCTTTAAAGCTAAGGAAATTTCCAAAACAACGGTAAAAAAATTTCAACTTTGATCAACCGGGGAATAGTACAACATAAAAGGGAAAGTCAAAAATTTTTAAAAATAAATGTAAAAAAAATTTAATAAGTACAAATATTTAAATTTTTTGAGATATTATATGATCAACATTATAGGGGAAGAAATTTAATAATAGTAAAAAGGCCAGGCCTCCACCGTTTTGGGGGATTCCACTTTAAAAACTGAAGTCCTTCATTCATCTCACAATCACCCTACCATTACCATTAGCGTGGGGGTTAAACCGGAAGGGGAAAGTAAACGCGGTACTAATATTTAGCACCACTTCTTACTCCCCCTTGGGGTTTATACCTTTAAGTACTAATTACGTCAAAGGGGTTTGGGAAATTTGGGGAAAGGTTTTTAATTAGGGGAAGTGAACCCGCATTTGCGGGATGGAGAGGGGGAAAACCTTTTGGGAAAAACCCCCCCCCATTCCCCCCAAACCCGAGATTCAAACCCTCGATTTTCCCCCGCCTCCCATTAAAAGCTCAAACTCCCAAAACGCGTTAGCCAACAAACGCCACCAAAGGGGGGTTTGCGACGCGGGCTAATAATAAATTTAATAATAAAAATAAAAATAATAATAAAAATAAAAATTTAAAAAGTAAAATAAAAAAAAAGGGATTTTTTTTCTGACAGGGGACAGCTTTCACTCTTCATAATCTACATAAGATAATAAATAACCCCCCTGTGTTTCCAAGTGAGATGACTGTCCAATTAGAAAAAAAACTTACATAAAAATTTTTCCCCCCCTTCCGGGGGCCAAACCCCCCTAAAAAAAGTTTGCATCCTCAGCCACAAGGGCCCCTATAAAACACCCCCCCCCCTTTTTTTATTTTCATCATTATTCATCTTTTGACTCGAAAAGGGAAAAAAGGTTTTGGTTGTTCTTTCGTATTCCTTTGTCTTGTTGGAACTTTTGCGCGGGGTTTTTTTTTAAAATTTGCTTTAAACCCCCCCTTCCCCCCCTTGAAAATTTTTAAAAGGGGGAGGGAGCGTATCCCGTAGACTTTATATTTTTAAAAGCATCAAAGTAAAATAATAATATGCCCAGGGAGTTTATTTTTTTTACAATTTTTTATTACTAACGACGGAAATTTTTTTAAAATATTTTTTTGGGTGAAAACCTTTAAACTCATTGGTACGTTCTGTAAAAATAGTTAAGAACCCCCGGGTTTCGATTCCGGGGATGCCCGAAAATTTATCTTTGGGTGAAAAAAGGGGTTTCACCTTTACGCAGTGTTTAATTATTATCGGTTGGTAGCTGGTTTTTTTGTGTTTTTTCCTAGATTTTAGTTTTAAAGTCTTTTGCTTATAATAAAAAATCATCGATTCAAAAATGTGCACGTTAAATATTAAAATAAACGAAAAAAGGGGCCCAAATTTTAAGGATTTTTTTTTTGATTTTTATAAATTTTAAAAATTATATTTTCAACGACCCACTTTTTTGGGTCGGATGATCTAAGTCCAAAAATGCATAATTCCGCAATAGACTGGACTCCCGAGACGTAAAACGGGGTTTAACCCTGGGGTTGGGGGTTTAATGGGGTTTTATATTTTCTTAAGTTTTTTACATTCTCCCTCCTTACAAACTTTGGGGGTACACTTCCTCAAATTTTCCCCCTTTCCCTCATCCCTAACATATTAGGTAATTAGTGCATTTTCGTATAGCCCGGAAAATTTTTTTTTTTTTAAGGAAAAACACCCCTTTTATTTTTTTTTGCACAAAAAGCCCCTTAAAAAAACGAGTCATGTCTTTAAACTTTTTAATTAAAAAGTGGATAAAATGAGGATGAGAAAATTTAACGAAATTATCCTTTTTTAAACTTTAAAGATAGGGAAAAATATTTAAAAAAAGGGCAAAATCCCAGCGGGGAAAAAACGAACCCTGAACCGTAAACCAGATTAAACAAAAAATTAACTTTTTATTTAGCGTCGAAACTGATAAATTTCTAATTTTTTTTTTAATTTTTAAAAATTATTTTAAAAAGCAAATATAAATTAAAAAAAATAATTTTTACTTTTTAAAAAAATTTCCCTTTTCCTTTCAGGGCACTTTGTTTTTTAAAAAAAAAAAGACAAAAATAAAAAATTAAAGGAAAGTTTAAAGATAAAAAATTTAAGCGCTGTTGCAAATTTTTATTAAATTTTCCCTTTTAAAAAACCGACATGAATTATTTTATTTTAAATTTTTTTGGAAATGGTTTCCCTCTGAAAATTTGGGGCTTTTGTATCAAAAGGTGTTTTTTTTGCAAAGAAAAAATTTCCCCCTTTTTAATAATTTTGATTTGTATACAAATTTTAAAAAAATAAATAAATAAAAAAAAATTCATTTAATCAATTTGAAAAGATTTTATTTTACTTAGCTATTAGTTTTTTTAAAAAACGGTTTTTTGAAAATTTTTTAAAGTTTTATAAAAACAAAACCAAAAAAACTTTTACCTTGAAGTAAAAAAAGGGAAAATTTAAAAGAAACGGGTTTTGATCGAAAAGGCGCATAAAGAAAATGAAAATTATTTTAAAAGGGTTCCTCTTTTTATCAATTTTTATTAAAATTTTTTTGTTCTATCTTTGCCCAAAACACCTTAGCTCAGCCCGGTAGCGTGCTTGTTTTCCTAAAGTTTTCTTTTTGATAGAAATAAACTTTTTTTGTAAATTTTTTAAAAGTTAAAAAAGCAACTAATTTATTTTATATATCAATCAAAAAAATAAAAACGTAGCTTTTACTTGAAAATATAAATAATTACGAAAAAAGTATTTCTTTTAAACCATAGAACCTCCTTCCCCCGGTTTTACGTTACTACGCTTACTAGTATTCTGTGAACAGAAAGACCCCCTCCATTTTATACGTTTCCCACAGCCCCTTACAAGTAGTTTTTTTAAACATAAAACCTCCCCCCAAATTTAATTATCTTTTACAACAGTCTTACTATACCATAACAGTAGACCTCACTCCCCCAAATTTATTATCGTTAAAAAACAGCCCTTAAAAAATTTTTCTGTGAACAGAAAGACCTGGGCCCCCTCCATGTTAAAAATCTTTAAAAAAACAGTCTTACTAGTATTTCTTTGAACAGTAAAACCCCCCCTCCATGTTTTTAAATCGTTACAAACATTTTTTAACTAGGGGTTCTGGGGACAGAAAACCTCACTCCCTCCATTTTATTATCTTTAATAAAGTCTTATTTAGCAGTTCTGTGAACAGTAGACCCCCCTCCCTCCATGTTATTAACGTTACTACAGTTTTTAACTACAGTTTCTGTAACATTAAAACCTCCCCTCCCTCCATGTTATTATCGTTACTACAGCCCTTACAAATTTTAGGGGGGGGGGGGAAAAAAGGGGGTGCCTCACTCCCCTCCATTTTTATTATCGATAATACACCCTTACTACATTCGTAAAACAGTAGACCCGCCCCCCAAAGGGTTTTTATCGTTACTACAGTTTTACTAGTACTCATAAAACAGTAACCTCACAAACCCTCCATGTTTTTAAATTTTTAATACATCTTTCCCAAAAAGCAGTTCTGTGAACATAGCCCCCCCTCGTTTTCCCTCCGTGTTATTATCGTTACAAACAGTTTTTACTTAGTAGTTTTGGGTGGCCCAGAAAAACCTCACTACCTTCCATGTTATTTTTTTTACTACAGTTTTAAACCAAAACAGTTCGTGGACAGTAGACCACACAAAAAAAACCCCTTCCATTTTAATTTTTCGTTAATACAGTCTCCCTACTTTCTGTAAACTTTAGACCTCGTTTCCCCCCCAAGGTTTAATTATCGTTTTAATTTACAGCTTAATAGTATTCGTGGACATAACCTCACTCCCCCCCTCCATGTTATTACGAAAATTTACGTTTTCCCACCCATTTTCTGTAAACCCATTAGACCTCCCCCCTCCTTTGTTATTATCTTTTACAAACAGCCCTTTAACAAGTAGCTCATTTAAAACCAGTAAAACCTCACTACCTCCCATGTTATTATTGTTATTTACAGCCCTACTACATTTCCCTGTGAACAGTAGACCTCGTTTCCCTCCGTGTTATTACGTTACTACAGCCCTTACTATATTTTCGTGGACATAGACCCACTCCCACCTTTTTATTATTGTTACCTTACAGCCCTTACTAGCAGTTCGTGAACAGTAACCTCGCTTCCCCCCTTGTTTATTATCGTTTAACAGTCTTACATAGTTCTGGGGAAAGTAGACCTCACCCCCCTCCATGTTTTTATCTTTAAATTTACAGTCAAAACTAGCATTTCGTGGACAGTAAAACCTCACCCCCTTTCCGTTTATTTACTTTAAACTACATTTTAAACTATATTTTCGGGTTGACAGAAACCTCCCCAAACCTCCATGTTATTATTTTTTATACAGTTTTACTGGGCATTTCTGTGAAAGTAGACCTCACCCCCTCCATTTTTAATTATCGATAATACATCTTACTAGTTTTTTCGGGTGAACATTAAAACCTCGCCCCCTTTCCATGTTTTTAAACTTTAAAACTACAGTTTTTAAACTAGTAGCTCAGTAAAACAGTAACCTCACTACCTCCATGTTATTTTTGTTACTACAGCTTACTAGCAGTTCTGTGAACAAAAGGACCCGCTTCCTCCTGTTATTATCGTTACTACAGTCTTACAGTTTCTGTAAAAAAGTAGCCTCCCTCCATTTTTATTATCTTTACACAGCCCTTTACTTTTACTCAGTAAAACAGTAGACCCACTACCTAAATTTTTTTAAAATTTGTTACTACGGGTCTTACAGCATTTTCTTTGAACAGTAAAACCTCGCCCCCTCCTTTGTTATTACCCGTTACAAAACATCTTACTATTATTTCTTGAACATAGACCCCCCCCCATGTTTTTTTACCCCTTTTAACTACAGTCTTATTTAAAAGCCCAGTGAACATAGACCTCAAACCCCCCAAAGTTTTTATTTTTAAACTAAGTTTTTACTAGCAGTTCGGGGAACATAGACCTCGCTCCCTCCATTTATTACGTTACTAAAAGCTTACTAGTAGCTCAGTGAACATAAAAACCTAAATTTCCCCTCCTTTTTATTATTGTTACTAAAGTTTTTACTAGCAGTTTCTGGAACATTAAAAACCTCCCCTTCCTCCGTGTTATTATCTTTATTTTACAGCCCTTTACTATTATTTTCTCTGAACAAAAGACCCCCCTCCATGTTTTTTTTCGTTACACAGCCCTTATGTAGTTCTGTGAACAAAACTTCCCCCCTCCATTTTAATTATCGAAAATAAAGCCCTTACAAAGTAGTTTCTGTGAACGGGAAAACCCCCCCCAAAGCTATTAGGGTTACTACAGTCTTACTAGTATTCTGTGAACGAACCCTCCTACTCCCCCATGTTATTATATTTTTCCCTACAGTCTTACTAGCATTTTTTTGGGGGAAACAGTAGACCCCCCACTCCCTCCATGTTATTATCGTTACTACAGTTTTAACAAAGTTCTGTGAAAGTAGACCCCCCTCCCTCCATGTTTTATCTTTCAAAACAGCCCCTTACTAAAATTCTGTGAACAGTAGCCCCTCCCCCCATGCTTTTATCGTTACTAAAAAGTCTTCCCTAGTGGGCCATTTGAAAAATAAAACCTCACTCCCTTTTCCATGTTATTATCGTTACTACAGTCTTCCCTAGTTTTTCCCGTGAACAGTAGCCCCTCACTCCCCCCCAAATGTTTTTAAATCGTTAATAGGGGCCCCTTCTAGCAGTTCGTAAAACAAAAGACCTCACTCCCCCCCAAATTTTATTACGTTACAACAGTCTTACTACAGTTCTGTAAACAGTAAACCTCACTACCTCCAGTTTTTTATCGTTACAAGTTTTTACATATTTCTGTAAAAACAAAAACCTCACTTCCTCCATTTTTATTATCGTTAATACAGCCCAAACTAGCAGTTCTGTGAACAGTAGACCTCACTCCCTCCATGTTTTAACGTTACAAACATTTCTTACTAGCATTTGTGAACAGTAGACCTCGCTCCCTCCATTTTAATTATCGTTTATTTAAGCCCTTACTAGAAACTCAGTGAACATTAAACCTCACTACCTCCATTTTAAATTATCGTTAAAAAACACCCCCTTACTAGTAGTTCTGTAACCCGTAGAACCCTCACTCCCCTCCATGTTTTTTATCTTTTACAAACCGCCCTTACTATTAGTTTCGGGTGAACATAGACCCACTACCCCATTTTTATTATCTTTACTACAGTCTTCTAATATTTTCCTGTGAACATTAAAATTTCCCCCCTCCATGTTATTATCTTTCCTACACCCTTTAACTAGTATTTCTGTAACAGTGGGACCCACTACTCCATTTATTATCGTTACTTGGAAAAGCCCTTCCCTAGTATTCCCGTCACCCAAAACCCCTCACTCCCTCCATGTTTTTAATCGTTATACAGTCTTACAAATATTTCTGTGAACAGTAGACCTCACCCCCCTCCTTTTTTTATTGTTACTAAAATTCTTACAGTAGTTCTGTGAACATTTAGACATCGCTCTATCCTTATATTACCCTTTTACTACAGTTTTACTAGAATTCTGTGAACAGAAAACCCCTCCCCCCCTCCATTTTAATTATTTTTACACAGCCCTTACAAGTAGTTCTGTGAACAGTAAAAACATCGCCCTACCATTATATTATCGTTACAAACAGTTTTACTAGTATTTCTGGGAACAGTAAACCCATATCTCCATTTTATTATCGTTACAAAAAGTTTTTACTAGTAGTTCTTTGATCAGAAACCCCTCCCTCCATGTTTTTTAAACTTTAACAACATTTTACTAGAATTTTCTTGATCAGAAGACCTCCCCCCTCCATTTTTGTTATCTTTACAACAGTTTTAAAACTAGTAGTTCTGTAAACAGTAGACCTCCCTCCATGTTGTTTCGTTACAACATCAACTAGAGTTCTTTGAAATTAGACCTAAACAACCTCCTTTGTTTTTTCGTTACAACAGTTTTTACAATTAGTTTTTCTGGAACAGTAGACCTCCCCTCCATATTATTATTTTTTTCTAAAGTCTTTTTAAAGTATTTTCGGGAAAACAGTAAAACCCGCTTCCTCCATGTTTTACCTTTTAACAACATTCTTACTATAGTTCTGTGATCAGTAAAACCTCACCCCCTCCATGTTTTTAAACGTTACAAAAATCAACTAGTATTTCCTGTAACATTTAAAAAACCCCACCCCCATTTTGTTATCTTTAAAAACACCCTTACAGTAGTTTGAAAGCAGTAAAACCTCGCTCCCCCCATGTTATTATTGTTACTAAGCTTACTATATTTTGGGTAAAAACAGTAAAACCTCCTCCCTCCATGTTATTATTGTTACTACAGTCTTACTAGTATTTTTAACAGTAGACATCCCCTCTACCCAAATTTTATTATCTTTAAACTCCCGTCTTACTTGGGTTCTGTGAACAGTAGACCTCACTATCCCCCATGTTATTATCATTCCTACAGCTTACAAAGTAGTTCTTTTGAACAGTAGACCTCATCCCTCCAGTTATTTCGTTACTACACCCTTATAGTATTCTGGTAACCCAAAACCCTTTCACTATCCCCCTTTTTTTTTATCGTTACATACAGTTTTACTAGTATTTCCCTTTTATCAGTAGACCTCACTAAAAACCTCCATGTTATTATCGTTACTACAGTCTTAAAATATTTTTCTGTAACAGAACCTCACTACCCTCCATGTTATTACTTTAACTAAAAAGTCTTACTAGAAATTTTCTGTGATCAGTAGACCTCACTCCCCCATTTTTTATTATCGTTACTACAAGCCCTTACTAGAAATTCTTTAACAGTAAAATTTTAAAATCCCCCATTTTTTAAACGTTATTTACAGTCTTATTTAGTAGTTTTTTGGAACAGTAAACCTCACTACCTCCATGTTTTTAAATCGTTAAAAAACAGCCCTTACTAGTAGTTTTTTTGACAGTATAACCTCACTCCCTCCAGGGTTTATTATATTAAAAAACAGTCTTACTATGGGTTTCTGTGATCAGTAACCTCACTCCCCCCCATTTAAATTATGCTATACAATTTAAACTAGTTTTTTTAAGTCAATTTTTGTATCTCTCCACTAATCACGGGGTTTTAAAGTAGTACCCCTATAAAAACACTTGTTCTCTTAACTTGGGGGTACTCTGTGGGGGTTTTTTTCGCCCTCCACGTTAACCCCTCAGTAAACCCCCAAAAGGTAGCCAAACCCAGAAGCTCTCAAGGTCTTGATCCCTTTACCCCCCCCTTTTAACACGTTTTTGGGAAACCCGGAAACCCTTTTTGGGAAAGTGCTCGCCATGGACTCGAGTTCATGGGTTCAAACCCAGTCGAGGTCTTCGGATTTTCCTTAGAGATAAAAATCCTTTTTTAAACACAACTTCCTTAGGAAGGAATTAAAAACCCTTGGTTTTTATACTATTTTTTTGGGGGCCCCCTTTTAAAAAACCCTGTAAGGTAGGGGAAAATACCTTTTCCCCAAAAAACGGTAGGGTCTTTTCAAATCTCCCCCCCCAAAGAAATTCCCCGTGTGCTGAATAATCAGTTTTGTACAAAAAAGATACTTTAAATACTCACAACAAAAAACAAAAAAAAACATAAATTTTCACTAAGTCCACCCTACAGGTTTGTCCAAAATTAAAGATCTCAAGGGTCCCTGGGGAAAACCCCCCCTCCCCCGTTGGGACGTTCCACCTTTCCCCAACTATGGCACGAGATGAAGGATGGACGCCGTACAACAGAGGACGTTTGCTTGAAACGTCCACATGTCACAAAAGCTTTCCGGGCCCCCGCTCCATTGCTTTCTCAAACCCGAAAACAGCCCCTAAACGGCATTTCCAAACCGGGCCCCGACAGTTTTGGCCAACCCCAGAGACAGGATCAGGTTTGTTGGCGACGTTTTGCAGGTTGCCTCCAGCGGATAGCGGGGAACACGAACCTTTTTCCCGCAACCCCAAAGGGGCCCCCAGCCTAGTTCGGGGGTGGGAAAGGGGTTTAATACAGGTATGTGAACATAGGGATTCAAATGTGAACACACCTTAGTTCGTGGTGGGACGAGCTTTAAAAAAAGTGGGGTGAACATAGCCCTTTTTAAAGATAGAGTACAAACATTCACAATGTTAACACACCCTATTTCAGGTGTGAACAAGGGGTTTAATCGGGTATGTGACCATAATAATTTCCCAAAATTTAACACACCTTTGTTCGGGGGGTGGAAAAGAGCTTTAAAACTTTGGGGTGAACATAGCCTTTTTTTAAAAAGAGAGGTACGAATAGTAAATTTACAATGTGAACACACCTTATTTTGTGGTGTAAACCAACCCCCGGGGACGGGTTTTAAATATGGAATATTTCCAATGTGAAAAACAACCCCTAGCTCAAAGGGGTAACATTCCCCAAACCCCCTTTGATCCACTCTGTACCATCTACCTACGGGGCAAAGGGTCCCGGGGGCCCATTCCCGAAAAAGGGTCGAAAAAAAAAATCATTGATAAATTTTTGAGTTTTTCCCCCTTAAACAGATTGAGTTAATGGCTGGGGACTTTATGTTTTTGTCCTGTTTAAAATTTTTTTTATTTTAATTCGTATGCGATATAATCATTTAAATACAAAAAATTTAAGTTAAATTCCATAAAATATAATAATTTTAAAAAAATAGGATGAAAAACGGAGATAGTACCAGTACAAAAATAAAGTTTTATTTTTTTCCCCCACGGCGATATCAACCTTTTTTTTATGATCATGGCGGCAATTAAAAGAGAAACATTTTATACGAAGAAAAAAAAAGTTTTTAAAAAAATTCCTCACAATTTTTTAACAAGGGTATTTAACAATGTTGATAACCAACATGTAAAGACAATTCGACCCTTTTTTTTCTTTTTTGGGGGCAAAATTGTATTTTTTTCGAAAAAAAATAAAGTTTTTTCTGTTTAAAAACAGCAAAAAAAGAAAAAAGAAAAGAAAAAAAAACAAATGACCCCTTTTTTTTTCTCATTTCAAATAACCCCCCTTAAAATTTAAAAGTTACATATGTAATTCAAAAAACAATTTTTTGCCCTTATATTAACTTAGTTCGTCAATCCCCCTGTAAACAGGAAATTTTAAATTTTTGTCCCAAAAAGGCATATTAATTTTTTAGGGTGCTTCGTTTACTTTTTCTTTTTAAACCCTTTTTATTAACCAAGCGATTAATGAACAAAACATTCCCCCCCCCTTCCTCTCATCCCCCCCCCCCCCCCCCCCCCCCAACCCCAAGTTTTCTACATGCGATAATTAATTTTGGCTCATTTAGGAGCAATTTTTTGGAAGCCTCACAGCAGAAAAAATTTTAAACTTCTTTCCCCCCCCCTTTTTTCGCCTCCCCTCCCCCTTTCCCCGGCCTTTCCCCCTTAAATAGAAAGGCCCCACCAAAATACAATCCCAAAAACCCCAAAGGGGAAAACGGCAGACCACCATTTTGGTTGTAATCCTTGGTAATATTCGATATTTCTGTTTTTTATGGGTCGGATTTAGATAAAAATTTTTAAAATTTTTAAAGACAAAGGGAAAAAACAATTTTTTTGAAACAGTTTTCAAATGATCATAAGTCAACTATTATTAAATTTTTTATTATAAATTTTTATTTTTATTATTTGCAAACGCGTCTTACTACCCGTTTTGGGTTTCACCATTTACTCAAAGTTTAATGGGAGGGTGATTGGAGAAAATTAAGGAAACCCACAGTTTTAAAGTGGGATCCGAACCACGGTGGGAGGCCCGGTATTCCCCCACATTTACAAGATTTTTCTTGTCAGAGGAAAGGGAAGGGTTTTAAAAACCAAAATAAAAGTGTTTCCGGGACCGAATTGAACCCCGGACCCCCAGCCAAAAAGTCCGACAAAACCCTTTCCCCTAGACCAAACCAGGTCACCTCATAAATCAACTCCCTAATGACCTGCAGCTCTATAAGTTTGGAAAACATATCAAAAATCTATAAAGTTTTCACTTATTATATAGTTTATTTTTTGGGAAAACCCTCTTTTCAAACCCCTTTGGGAATTTTACGCAATAAAGTTTGGTAATCAAACCAATTTTATTACAGATTGGGGGAAGGGTTTGAAATAGAAAAGTATACCGCATTTGCTTGTGGAGAGAAATAAGGAGTGTGGGGAAAATCATTTAAAAAACACCCTCAATTTTTCCCGACCGAAAATTCGAACCTCGATCTCCATGCCACGGCAAATCTAGTCTAAAACGAAAATAGCGCTTTTGAGCATACGACCACCCAAGCTGGTTTTTAAAATTATTTAAAAGTAAATTTAAAAATAAGTGCCCTTTCTTAACAAAAGGGGGAAAATGCATTACTCGACAAGTTAAAAACTATGGAAAAATATTTTTATAACCCAAAAAAAGATTTAAAAGTTATTTTAAAAAAAATTTTTCTACATATTTCAACAAAAGATTTAAAAAAGTCATTTAACGAAAAAGTTTATACAGGGGTGTACAAAACCAATTTTTTTTTGGGGAAAATTTAAGAAAAAGACCCCCTTTTTTAAATCCAAGACGTATGGGGAAAGGGGATTTTTGGGTTTTAAACAAACCCCTTTTACTACCCGTTGGGTTGTACGCCAATGGGAAAAAATTACACTAACTGGTTAAAAGGGTTAGGAAAAGGGTTTAAAATTGGGGAGGTTTTTTCACCCGCAATTGCTTGGAGATAAGTGGGGGAAAACCATTTAAAAAAACTACCCTCAGTTCACCCAACTGGTATCGAAACCCGATCCCCCCTCATCTTTGGCAATTTTATCCAACAACAGAGTAGTGCGCTAGACCACGCGGCCAACGAACGGGTTAAGGGAAAAGTTAAAACATATTTGAAGAAGGAAAAATGAAACTGAATGAACATTTTTTCCCGGTTTAAAATTTTTTTAATCGAAAAAAAAATGTCCCTACTAATTAGGGGAAGGGAAACCCAACTAGGGCAGGTGGTTTCTTAGAAACTATTACAATATAAACATAAAACCACGAAAGTAGAGGGAGGGGGGTTTAAAAAGTGTTTGCCAACCCAAATTCAAAAAAGTAAATTTTTAAAATTTTTAGATGAAGAAATTTTTTTGGGAAAAATTTTTTAGATCATTAAATCCCAATGGAAACTATAGTTAAAAAGGTTTTGAAATATTTAATTTTTGAATTATCAAAAATTTATATCCAAATAAAGCAAGAGGTTAAATGAGTAATTTAACCCCGAAAACCCCTGTAGTCTATACGTAAATTGAGGAGAGGGGCTGTATTCCCCTGTTAAAGGGTTTATTAAACACACATTTTGGGTTTCTGGTGCCCGAAAACATTGAGACGAAAAATTTAAACCCTTGGGCTTTTTTGAATTAAAATTTTTTTTATTTAAATATAATAAAAAATTTTTACAAAACAAAATTTTGGGAAATTTTTTTAAAAAGGAATGTTTCCCCCGAAAATTTAAAAGATAATTTAAATTTTTGTTCCCCAAAAAATTTTCCCTAAACAATCTGAAAAAATTTTAGGTTTGGTATTGAAAAGAAAGGGGGCCCAAATTTACGTTTTGGGGCCTTGAACTTTTGAGGGTTTCCCTTTAAAACAAAAAGTTTTGCTATTTTGCAAGCGGGACCAAATCCAAGGTTTTAGTTTAAAGTCTGGTCTGTAAGGCCTTATTTTTTTTTAGCAAATCTTACTGTATAGAAAAAAATTTTTGGGAAACTAAAAAACCTTTCCCGAATGCCCCCCTATTTTTGTTTTTAGAAGGGCCTTTTATCTTGCCAAAACACAACTGCTACAGTAAAGGGTTTTTTGGTTTCGAAAAAGGGCCCTTTCAGAAAGGGAAAATCT
Source organism: Timema cristinae (assembly GCA_039000515.1). Classification (NCBI taxonomy): domain Eukaryota; kingdom Metazoa; phylum Arthropoda; class Insecta; order Phasmatodea; family Timematidae; genus Timema; species Timema cristinae. The sequence continues at coordinate 68,614,609 of JBCFYV010000003.1, read as the reverse complement.
ATCGAAAAACAAAGGGGATAGTAAAAAAACGTCAACATTTGTCAATCCCCCTCCCCAAGGGCCTTCCTTTCCTCCCAAAAAAGGTCTCATAAGGGGTACCTTTTTCTCGAAGTTTAAATCTAACAGCTTTTTTGAAACCAAAAAACGTTTTTCATTTCAACCCCGCAAACAAACAATCTTCACACACCAAGTTAAATTAAAAACCCAAAAAAACAATCATTCTAAATTTGATTAAAAATGTTCCTCCAATTTTTTCATTCCCAAATGACGGGAAAAAGCCAAATTTTTTTTTTTTTTTTTACTTTCCCCCTTTTTTTGAAAACCGTTCTGCTCACATGATTTCTATCATAGTTTTGGGTTTATTCACTTACTGGGGTAAACACGCCCCAACTTACATGGAAATAACGCAGTGATTTGCTGCCTTGTTTGCAAGGTTTCCCTCTGAATATAACACGGGGAGTAATCCGGGATCAAAGAATTTAAATTAAAGTTAAACTTAACGTAAACCCTTAAAAGAAAATTTTACCCTTTAAATTAACTTTTAACCTTTTTTTTGTGTGATCACGAAATTTTACTTAACTTTAAAGTAACAAATCGAACCAAAAAATATGGGTTTTTTTTTGAGTAAGATCGTGGTTTTTTAATATTTTTAAAGTGATGATCTGGAATGTTTTTCAGTTTTTTAATCCCAAAAAATAAAAATATAATTTAAAACATTTTTTTGAAAAAATTAGTTCCCTATTTTAGTTTAAATTTATTTGTTTCAAAATTTTGATTACTAAAAAATTACCTAAAGAGTAAAAAATTGGTCATAATACCAACAAATGAATTACTAAATAGCCCTGTTTTACTCAAAATCGCATAATGAAAGGGGTTGGGAATCACGTGATACCCTTCCCAAATAACCTAAAGTAAAGTAAATGACCCCCAAAAAACACTTTTAAAGTTAAATTTTAAATGAAATTTAACGTTAAATTTTAATTTTCATCGTGATCGCTTCCAATTTAAAAACACAGTAGGTCCTTTTTCGTTTTAATTAAAATTTTTAATTTCGTGATCCCCCCAAATTTGTATTGTAATTTTAAAAAAAAAAAAAAATTCCGGGCTCAAGATTTGGAAAAAATGTCGCGTTTGATGATCCCCTTAAAACAATAAAGGGGTAAATTTAATAAAGTTGTTCCCCCGAATGTCGTCTGTCTGTACTTTTGTACCCGATTAAACCCAGACCGCTTTTTCAGAATTTTGCTAAAACCTTTTTTTAGGGTTTTGATAAGGGCCCCCCCTCTCCCCCGAGGGGCTTTTTGGGGGTTAGATATCTAAAAACCAAAAAATTTAAGGATAATTTACGAAGGGTTTAAAAAAAAAATTTAAAAAATGCAAAGAAAGTAAAAATATTAAAAACTAAAAAAAGTAAAAAAAATTTTTTAAAAAATTTAAAAAAATTTCTGAGATTTTTTATATATAAATATATAATTTTAAAAAATATTAAAATATTTAATTTTTAAAAATTTTTGGCCCCTTTTAAAAAAAAAATTTAAATTTTTATGTCTTTTGGGGGGGGGTTTGCAATTTTAAACACAACCCCTTGGAGAAAGGGAAAAATTTTGAAAAGGGAAACCTTTTCCCCTTTTTTGGGGGGGAGAGAGAAGGGGGGGAAAAAATTTAGGAAAAATTAATCCCAGTACATCCCCCCCCGAGTTTTAAATCCGACATTAAAAAGGGGGTTTTCATACCTATTACGTCAAAAAAACCCCCCGAATAGGATTTTTTTTTGGTTTTTTTTTTAAAAGTTTTTTTAGGGTTTTTTTTAAAATTTAACGGTTTTAAAAAAAAAAAACATAAATTAAAAAAATTTTAAAAAAAATCCCCCAAAAAGGCCAAAAAAATTTATATTTTTTAAAAAAAAATTTTTTTTTGTTTTTTTGCAAAAATAATTTTTTTTATCTTTTTAAATTTTTAAAAATATTTTTTTTTTTAAAAAAGAAAATTGCCCCTTTTGGGAAAAATTTTTGTAAAGATTTTAAATTTAAATAGTCCTTTTTTTTGATTTTTATACTAAAAAAATAAAAAAAAAAATAATTTTTTAAAAAAAAAAAATAATGTTTTCAAAAAATTCCCCAAAAAATTTTAAAAAAGAAAAAAGGGGGAACCCCCTCAAAGGAAAAAGGGGGAAAATTGTTTAAAAGCACCTCAATTTTTTAAACCCTTTTTATTTTATGTTTTTACAATTTTGGGGGCTAAAAGGATGGGGAAATTTTTTAAAACTTTTTATAAAGGGGTTTCAAAAATGAACTAAGATTTCCCAAAATTTAAATTTTAAAAATTTAGGGGATTTTTTTAAGGTTATGGACCAAACATTTCCTCAAAAAAATTTTTTAAAGCTTCATTAAAAAAAATCGGGGAAGGGGGGAAAAACCCCCTTGATTTTTAAAAAAAAGAAAAAAAAACAATTGGGAATTTTTTAAAAAAAAATTTAAAAAATTTTTTTTTTTAATCCCCTTTTTTAAAAAACCCTTTTTTGGGTTTTTAAAGCCCCTGTTAAAATTTAAAAACCCTCAGGGGTTTTTAAAAAAGGGGTTTTTTTATATTTTAATGGGACCCCCCAATTTGGGGGTGGGTTTGGGGTGTGGATTTTAAAAATTTTGGAAAACCCCCCCCAGTACAAAACCCAAAGGGGCCAACCTGATTTTTCCCCCTCTTTTTCACTAATAAAAATTTTTAAAACGAATTTTAAAATTTAAAAAACCCTTTCATTTTTTATTTTTAAATTTTTAAAAACCCTTTAAATTTGTAATTAAAAAAAAACCCAAAAATTTTTTAATTATTAAAAATTTTTTAAAACCCAAACCCCCCTTCGGTGGCCGGGGGGTCTTTTAAAGCCTACTTTTCCCCCGTAGAAATAACTGCCGATAATGGATTTTTTCAAAAAGGGTTTTTTTTTTCGGGCGGGTGAAAGAGGGGGGGTTTTTCCCCCCCCCTCCCCTCCACCCAAAAAAAAGGGGGCAATTTCCCCCAGATTAAAAACCCCTTTTTTTAAACCCCAACACTGTTTTAAATTTTTGTTTTTCGAGTTAAACCCAAAAAAAAAGTTTTTGGGCCCCCCGCTAAAAAAAAAAAACCCCCGGCCAAAAACCCCAGCCAAAAAAACGCGGGCCCCTAGGTTTTGGGAAAAACCCCCCGGGGTTTTTATCAAGGGGTTTTCGCGTCCCTTTGGAAGAAGCTTACTTTCCCCCGTAAATTCCCACAAAGCCATCTTTGGGGACATAATTTCCCAGACATTTTTTTTTAAGGGGGAAAAATTTTAACTTTTGGGAACGTTCCCCCCGCCCAAATTTTCCCAACAGATTACTAAAATTGGGGAAGGGGCCCCCAATTTTTTTCACCCCTCTCATTAAATTTAAAAAGGGAAAAAAAATGTCGATTTCTGTATTTTCCAAAATTTTCATTTTTTAAAATTAACCTCCCGTTTTCCCCGCCTTTAAATCAGTTGGTAACCAAATTTTTTTTAGTGAGTTTTTAAGGGGGGGCCCGGGTTTTGTTTTTTGGCAGGGGGGGGAAAAATCTTCATTTGGGCAAACGTGGGGGGTTTTTTAAATTTAAAGACCGGGGGGCGGGTTTTTGTTAATTCCCCCTTTTTAAAAAATTTAAAAAAGGGTTTAAAAGTCCCATTCGGGAAAAAATTCCCTTTTAAATTTTCAAAGAAAAATTTTTAAAAAAATTTACCCCATGGGCTAGCGCCCTTTTTTCCCAATTTTAAAAAAAACTTCCCATGGGGGGGTCGGTTTTGATCTTTGAGAAACACGAGGGGAAGGTGAATCGGTTTTTGGGAAAAAATAAAACCAAAAAAGTTGGGAAAAAAATTTTTGTTGTATTGGGTTAATATTAAAAGGGGTTTTTAAACGGCAACTTACAATCAATTTTTTAAAATAAAATATTTTTTTATATATTTCCCGTCAATAAAAAAGCATGAGAAAAACCCTTTTTTCCTTAAAAATTTAAAAAAAAGAAGGCTAAATGTTTCCGCAATTGCAACTTTAAAGTTTGGAGAACAAAAATTATCTTCTATCTAAAAACATGATTTAATGTAGGGCCAAATAAATACTACGCGTCGTCCCTAAAGACTTTTAAACAAACAGTTATTATTATTATTATTACACGCGGGCTCTTACTAACCGTTCGGGTTGTTAAACGCACTTACCTAATGTGTGATGGTAAGGGAGTGATTTTTGAGAGGGAAAATTGGAAAAGGACCTACAGTTTAACCTGGGATCCGAACCACGGTGGGGGCCTAGTATTCCACACATTCAAAAGATGTCTTGTCAAGGTGAAGGAAGGGTTTGGTAATCAATAAATCGTGCCGGGACCCAAAGGATTGAGCCCCGGACCCCCCCACAGAAGTCTGACACCTTACCCCTAGACCACCATAAATAAAAGCTATAATTTAATATAAATATTTTAAATGTTTAAAAATACACACCATGTCAAACGAGAAGACATTTGGAGAAACCAGAAAGATCAATTTAGAGCTTTAAGATAAATTTTTAAAAAAAAAGGGGGAATTAGAAATACAAATATATTTTATACCATAACGATCATTAGAAAAAGAACGATATACCAACGCCCCGACTTACTCCTAAAAACTATGCAGAACTAAGAAAACATTTTTCCCTTTTATAAATTACCTCAATATATACAGAAAGTAGCACGTCATCACACTCACGTATTATAGGGTAGGACTAATGGGGAGTGTAGAAAAAAAAAAAAAATATCCTTAATTGGACATGAAATTAATAGGGACGTGAAAAGAGAATCAATTTCTTTACTAATATCGTTATTTTACTTTTTGACAATAATTTTTTTTTCCCGATACTTTTACTAATAAACAGTACTCACACTCTGGTATTTGAAAGAAATAACTATATAGTTATCCCTTTAACTCATCCTGGGATTAAATTCTCACCAGGGTGGACTGTGGAGGAAAAACAAATGAAACTATTTTTCAATTTCTCACTCATTTTCTGCAACTCTAGTCATTCAATCTCTTTTAGCTCATCATAATTTATAGATGTTCTTTTTTTTCATCTTTATCAATACAGCCTTATGCCTGACCAGTTGAAAAGGGGAAAGTGACCAGTATACTACCCCTTTATCAATGAGCACAGTCATCACAAACTTTTTATAGAGCTCAATGAAATCAGTCGACTCAAGGGTGCCTCAAGCAGACGAAGCAGAAACGTTTATGTGCAGATAAAGCATAGTCCATTTTCTATTTGTTTTGTCAATTGTTAATAATCTATCTTGATAGAGTACATAAACGAAGAACGTAGTTAACAAAAGGAACTTCCCAAAAAGTAAATTACCAAAGTTTTTTTTTTTTAAAAAGTTGGAACCCGCCTTTGTGACGTAGTTTCTTGTTGAGCTAGACTTCCAAGGATGGGGAATCGAGGGTTCAAATCTCAGTTTGGGGAACTGAGGGTAGTTTTTTAAATGGTTTTCCACTCTTCCTCCACGAAAATGCGGGTTGAACTTCCTCTAAATTAACCTTCTTCCCAATTTCTAAACCCTTAAGTAATTAGTACATAAAGGGATAACCCCAAAGGGGGAGAAGCGTGTACTTAAGAAAATATTTAGATAGCGAAAAAGCATCTTCTAAAATTTGTTTTAATTTATTAAAGACCATTTTAATTTTCAGTTTTAAAAAAAAAATGAAATTACAAAAAAAATGATGCAAGGTTGAGCTTTTTTTGTAAAACAAAATTTACTACTTGTTCAGCTATTGCCAAAGCACTAATTCACTAAGGGGTTAGGGATGGGAAAGGGTTGATTTATATGAAATGCATCCACATTATCGTGGGGGAGAGAGAGAGTGGAAAACCCTTTAGGATAAAACAACCC